>JAPYZF010000002.1:600000-880112 GCA_030523045.1 Meteorus cinctellus | reverse complement strand
GTCGAGAAGAAAAATAGTATACACACCTTGGGCAGTAAATAAGAAAGCCTCAGATCACATTTTTGTCAACCTCAGCTTCGCTTCGGCCGACAATTACATTTCTTACTTTCCTGCCCTAGGCGTGTAATATACTATTGTATTCTGGGTGGAAAAAAACTTTTTTTTTCAGTGCATTTAGCTTCATCGGCGAAATATCTTGTGAAAATTTTACTCAGACCTATTACAGCATCGGTATTTCAGTCTCCTTCTTTTAAATATTGTCGTTGTTATGAGAACAGTGGTTGGTAAGGTAGTACCCCAATATGGTAACATGAATGTACAGTGTATTCGCGTGTAGAAACATGAGATAAGAAGAATTCTGTTGTCGATAAAAGTTTCATCAGTGATAAGTGAAATTTTCATTCTCTTCGGGTCATTATCTACCAATTATTTGCATCACAAGTTGACATTTCTGCTATTTGTAGGACAATAAATTGAGAATAGATATATACACACAGTCACACAATTTCATTATTGTATCTTGCAATGAAAAAAATGCACTGTTTGAATTGACAATTCCATTATTCACATAATTGTGCTTGACAATTTTGCAGAATTATTTTGAATGTGATGTTTCATTGAGTAGACTGTGAAATTCATTATCAATGATTCACCGTAGGTATGAAACAAGTGGGTGAATCATTAGGATTCAGGTTGCATAGAGAATATATGAATAAATATCGAAATGACACAAGTATTTTTAGAATAAAACCAAATGAAATAATGACGGTTGTTGTCATGCAAACTCAAAGTAAAGCTGACTTGGGTATAATAATATCTTATACAAATTTGCCAATTAATTAATTGCAATCTGAGTTTAATTATGAAGTGAGAGGAAGAGAAAATAACTTTTGACGCCCTCTTTTATTACCTTTCAAATTAAGAAAACAACTTCATTACCACTTGACATTTAGTTTCATCAAAGTTGACACAGAATTAAATATATTTCCATCTATTCGTACCTACGTGAAATAATAACCAAACGAAAATGATAATTCTGTTTGTACAAATACGTCAATAGATAAATGGCTGTTTACAAATGAAAATCTCGTATGTAGAGATGTATAAGCAACGCACATTGGCTGACCTACATTTGATGCCTTATCCACTCACAGAACGTCACGGACACATCATATACATGTCGGAATGTCACGCACTTTTTGTCGGGGGCCTATCGTGCAACTTTTGTATCCCCTTCTGTATATTGCGAATTATCCTTAATCAACTGTTCTTCACTTGGTATTTCTGAAAAAACAGAGACGTGTAGTCATCTTTACAGAAAACAATAAGACCATCTGCTGTATTTCAACAAGCGTACAAACATCGTGGGTTTCGTTGATGTAACATGCATGTGATTTAAAAACTTTAAGTTTTGTGAACGGAATAAGAAAGATAATTGGACGAGATGGAAAGTTTGATCATCGAAGTTCTTCATTGGGAATATTAATACCTCAATTACAAATTTCGTGGTAATGAAGGTGAATTGGTATATCTCGAGCCGTAATTTATTACGCAAGATAAGAATTCTGTGTTTGTTAAAGTTGGTCTGTGTTGTATCATAAATTTCCGGTGGTTTGGTGGAGGAAAATTCATTGATTTAAATGGATCGATTCTTCATTACATTAAAATACTCCCGCACATACTAATGATTATGCCCATTTAGTTTTCATTTAATTGGAGAGAAAATAAATGAACTTTTTCTTCATCCAGTTTGTTCATTCATTATCTCTTTTGTTATAATTATCCTTTCCGCATCTTTTGAATCATTTTCAGTATCAACTACTACATCATAAAAATAACATAGTTACTCTGTTAGATAAAATTCTACAATTATAATATTTTATATTCCTTATGGTTGGTACTTCAAATAATATCTAAATCATAAAACTTGCGGCATTGTTACTTTGCTTAATAGCATTTCTAGTGAACGCTTTTTCCAACTAATATATATCTCAAAAATCTCTCATTTGACTTTTTTTAACTTATCAACATAACATCCGATAAACTTTTCTCGGTGAATTTATACTCAGTGGCAATGAAGTGTTGTGACATAATTAGTTTTGATTTATTGTTACTCATGACAATCACACAACTACAGGAGGACTTGTTAATAAACAAACAAAAAAATCGATGGGTAGTTTTTACTTTGTAGCTTTGTACAAACAAAAATAGAATTAGCACAAATTTTTTGTCCGATGTTAATGTTGTGTCTCCAGTGTTGTCAAAAAATGGTCGACAATGCGTACACACTTTCGTGCAAGAATTTGTGTTCGATAGAAGTGAAACAGAACAACAATTTTTTTCAGTTCAACAAAATTGTAATGTTTACTACTCTGTTAGGATGGGAAATCGACTATGATGCTTTTCCGCAACAAAAATAATATTTTTGTGATTTGACCATTCTTAAGTGTTTGCACGTTGAACATAAATGTCAACTTAATCTCTATTCAATTCGCATATAAAATCGAGGCCATTTCATATTTTCATCGTATACCCACTCGTTATCAAAATAAAACAGTTCGGCCAATAATAATAATAATAATAATAATAATAATAACAATAATAATATCATTTTGTAATATTGAACCAGTGCCAACCAAAATATTGCGATTCAATGGTCCAGCAAACAAATATGTATCCGTCTCACTCAACAGTGATCATAAAGAGAAAAAAAAATTGTTGAGAAAATCGAGTGATTTTTATTATTTTTTTATAATGACATCCAAATTAAATTCGTGCTCTACCGACTTGTATCGTCATCTCACCGTTAAAATTAACGCAATTAAATTGCGAATTGCTCTGCGTGTAGGGCTTGAAATGAAAGAGAAATACAGAGAAAGAGCGAGACGAAAAAGACGCGCGAACGAGCGATATTCGTGCTTCCGGTAACGCGTGCCCATGTTTTCACTACATAAATACATACAAGTAGAACATTCAAACATATATATGGTTTATCTTGTGCGCGCACCATCTATTAAATTCGTTTATACAAACTGTGTATGTGTACGTATCATGTAGAATCTGCTATTTCATCAACAATAATACATGACATATTAATTCCGTTTCGAGTGCTACTGTATAAACAGTCTTGTATTCGCTCAACCAAAAACAAAACGTTAATTAGTCTAAATTTACCGTTAACCAACTAAGGTTCTTGGATATAAACATATAATAGTTATTATCTGTAGGAAAAAAATTCCGCATTGGTGATTATCACTGTGATCAGTTAATTTCTTACTAATTGTACTGTATACAAACCATTACGTTTCGCTTTCGCTCATGTGGAAGGAAAATTAATTTGATGCAAATATTGTTATATTAATTTATATTAATATAATGATAATTATAAAATATTATGTATAATGGGTATGTATGTAAGTAGGCATTGTGCATTTTTACATTTGCGGAATTATTGAGCGTAACACATGTATGAGGTCCTTGACAATAAACCTTTAAAATGTGTGAAAAAAAAATTACCGCAGCACCTCAATGATTTTATTGCGCATATATACTCGTTCATAACCTTTTCTTTATAAATCCGCTTGAAGGGGTGAAATTTTTATTTTTTTATGATTTGTGTGCCGACGGCTTAGGGTTTTATAATTCCACTCGTTTATATTTCCACGTATGCGTTCTGCTGTTGGGTAGGATTATTTTATTTTCAATTGGTCTTCATTTACTGCATGAGCAGTTGTCAAGAGGAGATTCAATGAGAATATAAATATGAAACGACATTTCTTTTTAATGATGTTAAATCGTGTTTATTTTCTGTGTATAATGTTTATGCACTGGTGGTAGGATTTGTTTGATGTAATTTGGCACATTGAGGGTTATAACCAAAGGTTTCCAAGTTAGAAATAGATAAGCGAGTGCTTGAATGTCTTGAATGAAAAGAAAACTAGCAACTGAATGTCAGCGTATTCGCTAAATACATTAGATGATGCGGTTATTTATACCACTGTATGATTATGTACATATCTATTAACAAACTTTGCCGAAGGAATATCACTTAACGGTTAATAAACATTTATTTGGCAGGGAGGAATATTTATGTAAATTAAAACCGAGATCGATTTAATTTCACTGAATATTTATTTGTTTTAAAAAAGCTTCTCAAGAAGAGTTTTGATAAACGCAATTTTTTTCATTTTCAAATAAATCCTTTAATGAGTGTGCAAACGACAATAAAGGGAATAAACAATTATCACGCTCTTGTATTACTACTCTTGTCAACAAGTAATAGGTAGAGGTGTTGCAACTTTAACGAGTACAATCATGGTGGGAAATAAAAAAAAACCAACTCACCATTTTTTTTTATCTTATAGTTGGCGAGAAAAAAGTACGGAGCAGATAAAATATTACTCTTCGTTCGTTAACCTCTCACGACATTTTCAACTATTTGTCTCAGAAATAAAAGTTTAATTTGGTATCATATTTTGCCTGTGGCAATAAAAATATCTCACTCATTAAGAACTTTTATCCCCTTCGGTGCGATTGCTCAAAATTCTTTCTTTTATTCATTCGTTTGTTTCAATTCTTTTACCATATTATTTATGTATAAATAATGCTTCCGAGACATGCGTGAATTGATATTCCACGCTCAATCATCATTGAACGACCTATTTACATAACATCCCGACTGTATCATTATACATTTCACTCTTCTCTCATCGACGAAACACTCGATCATGCCATATTCGTCGTGCAGATCAAAAGAGAATCGTGATGATGTCGTCACTGATAAATATTCATTTTTGCCACGTTCCATTCAATACATTCACATGCATATATGTATATATATATAATACCTTCAGTGCTGTCCTCGACTGTGTCCTCGTCGGTTCACTTTTATATTTTTTATTTTTTTGTTAATTCCTGCCATTTTTTTCAATACCGCATACAAATTCTTTATTCCATTCAACCCTTATAAATGGAATGAATTTCCTGGCATTGATGCAAAACCTTTCCCAATGAATTTCCGCTATTTATTATTCTCAATATCCCCACTTTTCATGCCTTTGTTATGTTTTGCCTTTTACTAGTTCATTCTCGTGTCTACAGCTTAGATCACACACTCGAGTTGTTCTCTCTCCCTCAACGACCTTGTTGACTTGTGTGTGGGTTCCATGTCATCATCCTCTCACACGCTCAGTCTTCCATTCTTTCCAACTCCCTTTTTTTTTCAACGTCACTCCACTTCTTAATTCTATTTCGTTCATTTCTTCTGTCTATTCTTCTCTTGCGCTGCATTTTTCTCAATATACGAAGGATTCCTGCACTTCAAGGCTCGCCCACACCCATTTTGTCTACTCTCATAAGAAAAAGATAAAAGCTGAACGTTGCATTCATTCATTCGAAGTATTCAATTTACATTGCATTTATTAGTGTAGGGAAACGGAAAGAAACTGATTAGATGATGCAATAATATTATTGAATTTGTCAATTTTTCTACTATTATATAAACATATTATGTGAATCTGATAAATATTGACGTTGTGTGAAACGTTGACGACTGTGTGAAAATCTATAGAAAAATGTTTGCAACTGTTTCAATTGTCTTCTTTTTGGAATAATACAAAGTAGACATTATCATGCTGTTCGAAAAATATGATGAGAGAGACAGTCTCACGCATAATAATTGTTAACCGACTTCCTGAAGCCTCAAGTACTTTGTGAGCTCGCATTTCCGGGCGTTACCAACACCACTACCACCATACTCTTCACAATTATACTATATTGTTACGGAACTATGACTTTTCTACTGCACCAATGTTTTTTTAATTTTCTGCATTCCAACATAATTGAAAAAATATTAATTAACATTCCTTATGAGTTTTCTTCATTTGATATATATGCGAGAATAGATGGAGAGACAAATATATCGCGGAAAGATTTCGGAGGAAAAAAATGTTTTATTACACTGAATGAATAAAAAGAAGGCAGTTTATTCTTTTCCATAGAAATAAAGTTATCCATAACATGTCCCTATTCTCGTGTGTAAGCGTGTATTGATTGTCAGCTACTGGATACATCATAGTCATAGCAATATATATTTGTTCGTAATTCCAGTAGTTATATTTTGTTTCCTCATTTTGTTTTTTTTTTGTAAAATCCTATCTATTTTCTCTACACCGAATTTAAGCGATATCTCATGTATTCTCCCACGTGAAAATATTGGCGTATATATTCATTAATTATGGCAAGCCATAATTCTATCATAATTCGAATTTCTTTCAAAGTTCATCAAACACAACTTGTTCAAAACTTTTGTTTAATAGGACTTTTGAACAAGGACTATGAGGAGTACGTACCTACTATTCATGAAAAAGAAAAAGCTTGAAATAAAAATAAGAATCCGCGAATGAAAGATAGATCTTCAACCATTTTCTCTATTTGTCCAATTCTCCATTGTAAGGAATAATTTCAATAAATTTGCTCAACTACCTTTTGTTCCTCACGTGTCTTTTACATCATTTCAACTTGATATAATTTCTTTCAATTCTGATACTGAATGAAAATCGATGAAAAAAATAAATTGAAAATTTGCCCACGGATACTTTCCATCAAGAGAATTGAAATAGATATTTATAAAATAGTTTCATTCCACTGAATCAATGAAACTTGAGACGTCATACATGTATGTATATGAATATTTCATTCTTATTTTTAATGTAATATAAAATCTGTGACACCCGTTGTATACTTGGCAATTGAGCGGCATTGCAAGGTCGACCACAGTTACAGAGACGATCGGTAAATAAAACAAAAATATATTTGCATAAACATACATTAAGATATGTATGTAAATGTACTAGTGTATTATTGGTATTAGTGATAGTTTGAATCGTCGACTGACATCATCAACATATATCACTTTTCATATTCAATATTCAATCCTCATTCTTGGAAATATGTCACTAAGTATACTGAAAAATAAAATGATTATCTAACCACAAGAACATATCACTTCCTATATTTAAAACTCACTTCGACCCAAAATATATGCAATAAAATTTTCGTTTCAAATAGAAACAATGAAAAGACGAAAAGTTAATAATTGTAATTAAACTTGTTCCAACACGTTCACAGTCTGACACGTTCATGTATACTCTCGCATAACTATTCTGCAAATAAAGTACATTCGAACAAAACTTGTTCTTCGCTTACTAAGGAGCGTGATTCACTGCCAGTTATATACAAAACAGAATTAGACATATTGCAACTTCTATGATAAATAATAATATTTATTTTTATGAAGATATATTTTTCATCAATTATTGAACAGGTGTCGTGAAAGAAATTTCTTCATCATAAAGATCGATACTATGTTTTTCCGGTGACTGGAAACAGTGTGGATGATGGGTTAAAATTTTATGGTTCCTTCTTTCATAATTCTTAACTTTCATATAGACTAAAATAGATGAAGTGCGATCCGATACTTGCGTCAGTTATCGGAAAAAAATACAATATTATGGTTTGAAGCTTCTCTTGCTATAAATCTATGGGGGTTTAAATGCCCATTTTCGACTGTGGATCCAAATTTCATTACCTCCGAATTTCCCAAGTGCAAAAAACTGAATTTCACTGCTTGCTTGTTATAAAACTGTCAAGGTGTCCGATGTAAAATGCGTTATTCACAGCGTGTTGATACGAAAAAAGGAATTTTTGATTTTTAAAAAATAGTATAAGACCGTGAAAAAAACTAAAACATATGAAGAACATCGTCCACTTTCTCCCATTATCATCTACCTTTAAGTCTGCATATGTTTGAAATTCTGTGCGATTCAACAAAGAGGAAAAAAAGTATCCGTCGAAAGGCAGACTATTCCGTGTTAGAAATTTTTTGTTGACCGAGTCAAACTATTGAATTTCATCGCGGAATATTTCGCATTATTATCACTCATTGAGTCAGTGTGTAAATGCATCAGTATGATCACTTTCCCTCACTCTTTTCGTCCTCTTATATCCCACCACTCTCACCACCACCGCCTTCATAAAAGATTCGAATGAGCGTCAAAACGGGAGTGCGAAAGCACGTTGCCAGTGACAGGCGAAGGTGCAGCCACACACATAGTCAGATATGAACTAAGTGCCAATACATTAACCGCAACGTCTATATAATTCTTCACAAGTCCAGTCACATACTTGGACATGGTACATGTCTCGCTGCAAGAGACGTTTCTCTTTTGTAATTACATGTACATAACTCGTTACTGAAAAACATTTCAACACAATCAAAAATTTGAAGAATCAAAAATAGAAAAAATTATTTTTAATCAACGTACATTAATAATGAAAATTTCAATAAGTACGTTAGAAATATTTGTGAACTTCGTCTGTTTTACCTGCACTTACATTCAAGTGTTTGCGTGTGTATTTATGTTGTGATAATCAGCGCTACTGCATTGATTATATTTATATTGTGCCGACCTGTGAATTTAATTGAGTGAAGAGTGATATAATTTTACAATGAATACGCCCCTAAATTTAATGGTTATTACTATTATTTAATGGTTATTGCTGTTTTCGAGAATGAATTTATTTTGGAGAGAAAAGGAGAGGTGAAATAGATGTGAATTGTGGATTCATATTAATATCTGTATGACACTACAGCATACACAGGGATGGATGAAATTAATTTTGTTGGAAGCGTATAATGATCACTTGAGCATTTATTTCTCTCTTCATATTCACTTTCACAATATAAATGTCACTTGTGGTATACTTGTACATTCAGCGTTTCGAATAGTCTCAATGATAATTATGATATGGTTTGTTTTTTAACTTGTTGATGAATCAAGTCAGTCGTAAGACTATACATGTATAACATCATAGCCACGATAATATGACGATGAATAATTTGATATTCATAAGTTAAACAAACAAGCAATTATTATTTATGTCGATTCTATTTCTCAGTTTCATGAGTTTTTTTTTCTTCGTTACGAATCAGTTGTCTCGTCTGGTGATTGTTCTTTTTTTTTCTAATACTCATGTATTACATAAAGAAAAAAATCACAAATCGGCGTGTAGAAGTCATAGTTTTCATGTTCTCGAAAAGAAAACATTGTGTCGTGTAATTCTTCCGCAAACGAATGAGATTTAGATATATTAAAAACACACGGAAATATCTAAATATATTTTTCCTTGAATCACTGAACAAACCATAAATAGCTTCGTTCTTTATTCACGTCTGAAAATTTGTGTACAGTGTATCGATAAAATGGTCGTAACAGCGGCTCGAGGCAGAACGTTTTTTATTTCTTCTTCTTCTATCTCACTGTCTCCGTCTGTTTGAATGAACGTTTCCTTTCCCGTACACGTACCCAACGTGTTTTGCGTCGTGGAGGTTACAATTCTCTCGCATGGCGCGGCACGAGCCGTGTGTATTCATACTAAACCATATATGGATGTGTATGTGTGTATAAACTGAGTGGCGAAGAAGAAGGGGTCTGTCGCGCGGACAATTGTCAACGTCGTAATCGTTCGTGTATATTTTTTTCCTCCTTTGTCGCGTGATTGTTTGGATGTGGGAATATAATATATTGTGAAGACGTGAATCAGCTGATATCAATGCTAACCTTCACCTCTAACCTTCCCTCTTAAATGAATTGAATAACAAGTAACTGAAAAACTAGATATAAATACGTATTTATTTCCATCATTCATTCATTCATTATTTTATTAATAGTAATTGGGACGATGGAAAGCAGACGTTTGATGTAATGAAAAGCGGTTTTAATGATAAACAGTTATCTCCATCAGTGACGAAGATTAAAAAGGATTTGTCAATAATTAAACAAAACTTTCTTCACGTATCGTAGAAATTTCGTGAGTGACTGTGAACTGAGAAATGGACAGATATGTAGTTTTGGAAGTAGTTGTTTATGTAGTTGTGGAAACAATCGAATGACGGGAGTTAAAAGTGATAAGGGAAGTGGGACGTTATGGGAATTGGTGAGATGGATCGTGCAATACCGAGCAGTACTCTCGCTACACTGAGGGGAATTCTCGTGAGTTCTTTATCCAAAGAAAATCTTGGGCCACATGATCTCCTTCCAGCTGAACTTACTGCACGCCACAGGATCAGCAGAAAAGTGCGATTTAGAGAAGGTCGGCATTCCCTTGTGGAAGCAAAAAATAAAGAGAATAAATTTTCATTAGAAATAATTATTAATACTAATGACGAAAAACTTAATTAACAAAATTAATTATTATTCTACAGTTGCACAAGTTTTAGCTCAATAATTGCATTGCAAATCACATGTTTCAAATTACTCTCTGAATGTAGAGTGCGGTATTGAAAACGGAATGGATAGAAAGGGGTGAGAAAGAGCGGAACACAGTGTTTGATGTGACATTGCAATCAAACTTCCGTATCATTACTGCGGTGACTGATTAATCTTGCAATTAACAAGTAATTCAACGTAAGCGTGAGCCGATGCTTAGTAGTTTTTGTAACCACATGTAATTGAAAAATATATATACATATAGATCTATCATTTTATTTTTTTTCCCCCCATAATTGTTATTTTCTTTCTTGTACCATTAAATATTTTTATTTGAATTTCATAAATTAAATTTGTCGTTATTACATTCTGTTACAGGTGAGTATCTTTATGAGTCATCATCAAGTATACTGGATGAAAGCCAGAAGCTATTTATAAGTATGTATTAAACTTTCTACCTTTGAATTCCTGTCACAAATATTTAATTATATTTTATGATTCACTGTTAGAATCATAATGTGAAGCTTTAGTTATACGGCTTATTATCAAAAAATTTTGATATGTGATAACAAATATACTAATTTCATAACATCCGATGAATGGAAAATTCCGTTTGAATGAATCTATTTTGATTTTACTAGAAAGAAAAAATTAAATGTGATTAACCTGAAGTTTTATTTTGATTCTCCATTCTTCCATATCGCGAATTCGTTAGGAGTGAAGCGCAAGTCTCAACAAGGAAGAACTTTTTTTGATAGCTTGAATTGTTTAATTGAAATGACACTGAATTGATTTCACGGTTATCTATAATTGTCATAATAGAAATTCTATTGGACACGGTATTGGATTTCCCTGATAAAAACGAGCCTTTTTTGTGTGATGAACCTTTATAATCATGTTCCGATGTATAAAAACTTTTGAGGCACCGAATATTTCAATAAATTAGTGAATGAATGGCGAATGCAAGAAGTATCTATTGGCTTGGAATTAATAACGGAAGATAGCAAGGAAGGAAATAATTCATACCTCAGGATTTCCTATCGGTTGCAACACAACACTCACTTGAGTAATATTATGATAACTAAGCCAATGCCAAACCGCACCCGATTATCCACCATGCAGCTCTATTGAAAACGTTGCATCCTACATATTATCGTCTGTCCGTCGGTCGGGGTAGCACTGTGAGAGAATCAAAAAGATTCAGATATAGTATCCATGTATTCATACACTCAGAGAATTTCGACTAGCTGGTGCACGTCTGGCTTTCATGTGTCACGTTCTGCACAGATAAATTCACACCGAATGTAACTGAACTATAAATACGACAATGGTGATCTAATCCTTGTATTGTGTTGGAAGTGTCCGTTGGTGCATTTTGAGAGATTCCAAATATTTCGCTCGAAGGCATCTAAATATTATCCCTTCCACTAGGAATGGATAACGGTAGATTAAGTTTAATGTTGCCCCAATTTTTTTTTCCAATATTTTTTATACAGCCTTTTGTTTGAGCGAAATAGGGAAATTAATCTATCACTGCATATATATGAGACTTCCATTATTCCTTTTTATGAGTTTTTTCTTTTTTTAATTCTCGGAAGAATTAATTCATGATAAAGAACTGCCAAGAAAATTATGTGTAAAGGTGAATCTCCTTCAATATATTATACTTTTACTCATGTCGACAAAAGCAACACCTCTTGACATCAATTTTTTCGTAACAGATAAAAGCCTCATTGACTTTAGAATTTATAAAATTTATATCGATCGTTCATGGAGTGACTATGAGGAAGGAATAACATTATTCTCTCGTTGCTCTATTTCCCTAAGGTACATATATTTAACGTCATTTCTTTACTTCAAAAATATTCACATTTTATATTACTGATCTGTGTTGGGTTTATTCCTTTCTTTTTTGTATCTTCACATTTGTAATATATATTTTTCATTTTATATAATATAAGGATTGGGGAGGGTTGCTTGATGTATCACCACTGCTCGTCTATTGCTCCAGTCACCAGGGAATGGTATCTGCTTGAAAAACCTGAATAAAAATGCGAACATTAAGTTTGATCAGAAATCCATTAATAGTTCGCGATGACGTGCAGTTAATGGTGTAGCGACAACGCATGCTGATTCATATTGCTGCATACTCACAAATACGTGCACACAAAAATATATATGTATATATATATATGTATTTGCGACAGTCCTCGGTGATGTTCATGTAACAGCCGATTGTTTCTGTGCGAATCAAGTGAAGAGGTGCAATGGAAGCTGCCGGATGTTGAGAACAGTAGATCAACATGAGGAGATATATAATAACGGATATTGAATTTTGTGATGTTGAAAATATTTTCTATCCAGGATTTACTGCAAAAGAAATAAAGAAAAAAACTGCAACAATTATTGTCATTCAAGATAGATATATAATTCATAAATGTGCTATTTCATTTCGCAGTCTAATCGTCATTCCTACAAATGTGTTTATTTGTTCGAGCGGATATAGTGTAGTAAATTACGTCCTTCCGAAACTTCAATTGACAGCGAAATGGGAAGTTCATACAGAATTGCTTCCAGCAAATTATAACTTGTCTGGCCCTTCTGCGAAGAAACTGAATCGCGATCACTAAAGTTCTCTATTAAAAAAGGAACGAAAGTTAATATAGTCAAAATTTCACGACAACTCTGAAAAGTGATAAAATGTTTATGAGAAATATATATCACTGTTATCGCCGATATATTTATCAAGGTTACCCAATATTGGTTGGTTGATGACGGTGAATGGAAATGTTTTCTATATTGTGAGAGAAAAAAAAGTGAAAGTATCTGGGGGAAAGAAGTTGAGGCGTACAATTCCCCTAGAGGCCATCGGATCGAGCTTTCATCCTCGTTGTCCAGGATCTTTCCACCCCATCTTAAATATAGCCGGAAGAGTCTGATCCCAGGGGACTACTGTTGTTCATATTGACATCGTATACCAATGGTCAAGTTGTATATAAAACCCGAGAGCAGAAAGCAAATTGTGATTTTGCTATCATTCTTGAGACTCAAATAATTGCATGGAATTCCATCGATATACTAAACTAATATTCTTTTGTTACATCGCTTGAATATGCATGAATAATTTTCCAACTATGTCGTCCTTCAGCCATTGGCACGAATAACCCGCAGTAGGATGAAAAAAATAAAAAAATTATTGTATAGAAATGCGTACCAAGGTCAAGGGTTTGACCTCAGTCAATTCAACACCAGATGGCGATACTCACTTTACGCCTCCCGCAAATATAACTTTGGCTGCGGGCATGACCAATATGTCCGAAAAGGTCGCTTATGCCCACTCCGACACCAAACAAGAGTGAACAGTGATAATTCAAACTTTGATTACGAGGTATATCGTGAAAACAATGACCCATGTGGAATGGTAAAAGAGCTTGAAGCATTGGAATCCGAGAAAGGCGCATACATTGATGAGTGTATGTATATATACGCAGTATATACCTAGAGCGACAGAGGTTCGCCTCAGCAAATGCGAAGAACGGAAGAAAGTGGAGGTGGCGACGCAACTGATCGATGCAACAGCGCCATTGCGAGTATGTTGGGCGGCGAAACGCACCCGAAGAAAGAGCGAAAACGACTAAGTGAGTGAAATAGGAAATCGCGAAAATGGCGAGCGCGCTCTACGTACCGACTCTCATGCGCATGTTGCATCACCTCAACCATTCCCAATGAGACTACCATGGGATAATATAAGTAACATTATGTATGGAAGTTATTATGTAAGACAAATTTCTGCCTCTTCCGGTGGTCTCTCTAAGTGAACCATTCATTGCTCCTCACTGTTTGAAGAAAGCAAAGCCGGCAAAAAGAGTCTCATCACCTGTCTCCCCTCCAATTTCGCTTCTTACTTAGGAGCATTATCAAGTAAAAAAACGAAGCAGGGAACAAGTCCGATGATAAATTTTATGAGTAAGGAATATCACGTTCTATCCCTGGTACGTGCTTTGGTCCTCGCTGTGGACGATAGAGGGATGAGAATAACCGAGAGGGAATTTGCTCCCACCCTGTGGCGTATTCCAACCCCCTCTGCACAGTAATCGTCATCTCTCTCTCGCAGAGAAATCCGCGCACGTCCTCTATGCTAGCGCCATCCTCGCGGCTTGCTCATGCTCTTCCTCCTTGTTCTGTTTCAGTTTTCGCCCGGAGACCGACCGGCGTTCTTCGTTAACGCTCGCTAACGTTTCCCGGGTGAATGTCGTGTGCTCATGATCGAACAAGCACGAGGGGACTTGTATAACATTTTTTTTGCCCTTCACTCTCGGACATTCAATGCGGGTATATTAATATACGCGCGTGAATTTTATAATTAATTCGCTGTTTCATTTTGATATTGACACCACAACCAAGTGTATTATTTTTCCTTGACGACACCTGTGCTTTGTATCTGCTCAAATTTTATCCATGATACAAAGACACCTTAACATCTCCTATGGACTTGAAAAGCATCAATACAATCATACAAAACTTTGTGGGTGAAACAACCAATACAATTGAATGTATATCATTCGGGTCACTCTATTTTCAAACTTTGTACAATAGACATGAGACACATAACCTTATTTTGGCAAGAAGACTTATTGACTTCAGACAAAAGAGAGACAGAGAGCCTTTTGAAAAATATCAAGTGTTGTGTACCCACATATATTGAGAAACAGAAATCTTCAGATGAAACTTTGTGAATTGCACGAATACTTCTTGGGAGTTTTCTGTGTTCCATGTAGCAATAAAAACACTTGAGACACACAACGTGATATGAACACATAATTGAGTATTAAAGTAATGAAAAACTTTGGCTATTCAAAATTTTTTTCTCTTGTTTTGTCATCCTGGAAGGGTGGACAAAGTCAACACATTTCATATATTCCAGAAGTTTCGTATTGTTTTTAAGATATTCAACAGATATAAATTGAGAAACGGCATTTTTTCAAAAGTGCATACCTTGGACCAGCATCATTACTGCGACATTCCAAAATAAATTTCATTCCAATCCAATTGCTCTTCATCTATATTCGCTTCATCTTCTCCTCAAAGACCCATCGAATTTCCGACTTCATGGTGAAACATTAAGGGATGTAAAATTTTCTTGAATAATCATGCAACATTAATGTGACCTTCAATAAATTCATAACTACTGCACAATTAGGGTTTTTTAGTATTCTTTTTCTGGAACACAAAAGGAAATATACATGGAGAGGGAGGATTGTTCTGTACTTCACTTGAAAATTCAATCCTAGCTAATGAGGGGGTAAATAGTCGCGTGTCCCGCATCAAGTCACCAAAGTTGTCCAGTAGCTAGGCAATGAGAAATTCGCGTGCCTCCAGCTACCACACGACAGCCGCATACCTCATGTATACAATTCCAAAACTTACATTTAATGATACCACCAACCTATCAAACTTGATCCAATATTGATAGACAAATATTTCGCATTTCATCCAAAAGTTTCACAAACTTTGTTGGAATATTTCGATTTTGTGCTATTACTTTCGATCAATTCCTCATTACATGAAAAAACCAGTTGACAATGTTTTCAAGTTGTCCTACGACGTTACCAAACGACGTTCTCTAAATTGACTCAGCTATCATGCGACGACATGAGCACATAAAACACAATTGTATATATGTACATAATATACATTATACCTTCAACAAAACATGAATTCTGTGTGTCAAGTCCGCTTGGTTATACTGGCAAGACGCCAGAAGTATTCTTTTTTTTGTCCGGTCTTTCTATGACCTTTGTTCACCCTAAGGTTTGTCCAACAATGTTTCAGCTAACTCAGTACGATTTAAAAAATGGTGGTGCATTTAGTTTACTTCCAAATAATTCAAGTTTACGCACAATTATTATTGGTCTAAACTAAATGGTGAGTGAAAAAAGCCTCACATAACTGTGAGATGTGGGAGACGGATTTCGTTGATGCAAACGCGGCCGTCACGCTCTTCTGAACATCATGAGAGATTAATCGAACCTGCCTGTAGATTAATTCGTTATCGTTCCAGTTGAACAGTCAAATTGCCCACTCCGTTATATGACTAATAACAGCACTGTGTGACCGAGTTACCCAAGTCACCGAGACTCAAATGATACATAAATCATGATCAAGATTGCAAAACCATACGATAGAAAGAATTCTGACAAAACGCCATTGTCGTGTTTTGTCGTTGCGCTCTTTGACCAATTTTAAATAAATAATTGGAGAATTGATACAGACCAGTGGTCCGCGAGGGCCGGTGCCATGGGGGAGGCAGAATGTTCTCAGAGCTGTGCAGGGAGACTCTCCGTAAGGCAGCTGTTTGCTACAGTGCTGGTCGCACAGGAAGTCCCTCACCATCGCCACCAACGTCACCGCCATCCTCACCAGCCAAAGAAACAAAGATTGTTACCAACATTGAATTGGCAAATGTCAACAGTGCCAATGACCAAATCGGAGAGTTATCTTCATCAAGTATTGGAACAAAGTCACAATTCAGCAATCAGGCAACAGAATCAGCATGCGCGGACTCGCGGCAAATCAGCAACAAGAAATCGAACAACACCGATAATGTGGAGTACGATTAAACATTTACTCAATGGAATCTAAATAATCGACTCATATAATTTTCAATTCAAATTGTTTTCCTTTTATTTCTATCGAGACTGAATAATTTTATCAACTATTATATATGAGTATATTCATAGTCATTTTTTTATCCAATCTTATTTAGTATTTTTTGAATATGAATTAATATATTTAGAAAACGAACGGCAATGTTCACGGATTTCACGAGAAAATGGCGACGCGAACGACGCAGAGCCAATAATAGCACATCAATATCGGACACGGAAAGCCGCGAGTTTAGATCGTCATCGTGCGAGCGCGTCCGCTATAACACCAACCAGTATTATCAAAACCAAACAAATAACGATTTTGAATGCTACCAGCAACGTCGTGAGTGCGCACGATACAGACGGGATTCGTCAGGCTCGTCAACCGATCAAGACGACTCATCGACATCGGGTGATGAAGGTAAATCATCTGAATAATACATCAGTAGATTCACGTACTACACACATGAAATCATCAATCTTCATTCAAGTGTAGATATGGTAAAATACCAAGATTTATTTTTCCTCCAAAACCGCTTTTTCGTTTATTTTTGTTCCATAACAACTTCTAAAAGTTCAAATAAGGTAGAACGATGATAAAATTCCTATCATAAAACGAATTCACTAACCTACTTTTTTATTCACTTGAATTGAACGATTCCGAGAGCGTCATTCATTCGATTTTTATTTTCAGTTGTTCAAATAAAATGAAAATCAAAGAACTTTCACGTCCTCATTGAGAGTCAGCCAAAAGTTATATCGGGTTATAAATTGCAAGACAGAAACTAATATGTCCTAGAAGATAGATATATAGCGTTCAACTTGAGACGATGTGAGGTGATAAGAAATAAAACGTCGAAGGAATTTACAGGAAGATGGAGAAGTTGTTGTATGATGAAGCAGCAAGGTAGTAGGCTTTGTGGTATAAAGAGAATCTCTTACCACGCCTAAAGTGTTCATATTGATATGAATCGCTGACTCCATCTCAGATTCGCATCTATAAGCACGTACAAACGCTAAAATTTCTGCATCATTGAATTGCGGTGTTGGAATCCTTCCCAATTTCTATGATCAAGGAGAAGAGAAATATCGAATATAATCGCTAATGAAATTAACACTCATGAAATACTCTACGATCTCTGTTTGAATATCTACACTGACTTTCCATCTGGAATCATGATTAACCGTATACTTGAGTTATTTCATTTAGAGTTATTCATTTGAAATTATAATTCGTGGACTCGACAATCTATTGGGAAGCTAGAAAATGTTTTAGCCAGAATGTCAAGTGGCGTCATGTTACTTCTGTTGATTAATCCTCGGATTTCGTATATACATTGGCGAATGATTAATTGCAATCAATTGAATACTACAATGAATAATGTTCACGAAAAGGAAGTCGTAATTATAATTTCATGAGATTAAAATACAACTGTTGAATTTGAAACGAAAAAATGAGAGAGGCAATAATAATATAATCATATGTCAAAAATAGAGGGAAGACGAGTGCGAAATATTTTATGCTCTTTGATTAGCTGTGCGAAATTAAATATTCTAGAATGTAAACATTTCCCAGAATACATTCACACCAAAGATAAGTCATCGCTAGCTCTTATATAACTATGGAAACAGATACAAATGTAACATATGTTTCTTATGTTCATCTCGTCTGCTGAATTCTACTTGGAAAAAAATCACTACAAATTTTTATACTGGAGTCTTCTACTTGACTGTTTGTCAGCAGTTGTGAAAGTCCACAGCGTCCCATTTCTAATAATGCCAGAAAGGTACATTGATGACAGTAATTGAATTTGTACTGGCCTGAGATTGAAATAACAATGTTAGTTGCAATACATTACCGTTACTAATTCCATTTTCGACAATAGAGACACGAATTGTTGTACAACATGCACTCAGGGTTGGATGGCCCAAAAAAACACCGATAATACTTACATCAAATGATCCGAATGGAGACGATATAATTCTCTTTCGACCGAACTTTTGTTGTTCAACTTACTTCACATGTCTCCACTTGCAAAGTCTTAACTTGAAATTTCCCCTAAAACATTAGCTTACTTCACAGTGTCTCATTCAATTAAGTTTTACTCCATCTTCCGTGAATCTACTCCAATCTTGTTCATTTGTGTCTCGTGAAATTTTTTGAAAATTAATCTCTTTTGCTGTTGATTATCATCATAAAATTATTTAATTACTTTTTCTATCGTTCTTGCTATTTCATTCCTGATCGATAGTCAACTTTTCAGTGGGGAACATCGGGCAGATGAATTGATTGCCAGCGGCGACCTAAATCGGATGCCATCAGGCTCTATCAGCCTGAGTGTCCAGAGGGAACGCGCGAGAATTGGATACACACAAGGCCACACCATTATATGTATATACACCTATATATCCATGTATATATGGTTTGCGAGGTAGTAGCGAGATAGAAGCAATGGCAAATCTAATTTTGTATGGTCCAGGATGGTAGAAGCTCCCTCGTACAATGGGAAACGAGTCTTACTTATTTTGCTGTTCCATTTTACGCCAGTGTTTTCTGTAACTATATAACGTATTTGTGCCTATCAGGGCGCGTCTGGCAGATAGTTTTCTTCTGTCATCTTCAAATGAATCATGTCAGAAAATGAATCAAAGAAGCAATTAAATGAACAGATACAGATTACAAATGAGATAAATGGCAATGGCGAGGGAATGAATTGTTTTATCCATTAGTCTAAGATTAATTATGAAAGTTGCGGCGGTGCTGATAAATCAACAGGAAAAAAAAATTCATGCAATAATTTTCTAGTGTGAAAGTAAATTTTCGCGATAAGAAATAAGATACATGAATGCGGATGTAAGTAAAAGACACTTTCTCAGTCGTTGTGGTGGTGTGGCTTATTCGCAATGCGCAACCTCGATTAACTATCAAAATTCACGGAATATGGTGAAAACTAAGAAAATTAACAAGTGAAACCTCTGTGCATGTCTACGCTTAATTATTCCACAATGATGTACACCTATTAAAACGTGATTTTAGTCAATATTCTCTCTACATTTGGGATGAAGGAGAAAAATAAAAAATACAACAAATATGTTGCGTGCAACGTAGCCATTCATTTCGCTATAATGAGATTACTTCTTTGAAAGGTTCAAGTCATCTTAGTAGAATTACGGTGGAATTTTTTTTCCAAATATACAGTCAGGAATGTCCATGACAGTGGGTGTAAAATACATTCGCATCATTTAGTCTTATGTGGAGAATATAAAACTCGGAAACTTTTAGCGAACTGATGTCTGATGGTGAGTGGCGTTGCGCGCCGTCGCGTCCATTTCTACTAACAAAGTAAAAAATATCTCCGATCGTGAATACACTCAGCCCAACAACTCAACCTGATATCTACCACATGAAGTATCAAATGCAAACACTTATAGAACCGATGTTGATTGAAAATATCTGTCATCGAACATGAACGCAATAGCCATTCATATCAGACATTGTTCAGACAATAAATATCGATTCTCTTTCCGCTACGTTCCCTATTTTATATTTTATTTATTTGGTTGGGTAAGATAATTTAAATATGCTGTGTTCTGCACATATATACGTATACCTACAGATCTTTCGCTTCTTATTTGTATAAGTTTCTTTTTCCCTCAAGAAAGTTTTCTTCGAATTTTGCTCCAGGTGATTATTTTATTCTTTTCCTTGTATAACATGACACGTGCACAAACTAGTGGAGCATTTCAGAATCGATCATATTACAGAATAACTCTCTGGCGATTATTGGATTTCACTACGAGGACGAGGAACTTCTTTTGTTTGGCAGTGAATGTCCGCGGGCTAGATATTGTGGTGGTGGCAGAGTGAATAGCAAATAGAATGAGAAGTGTCCGGAGACGTCTGGATTCGTGCTGATAATTTACATTATTAACTATGATGTTGGTGATGGAGCTTATCGGATCGTTGAAGATTCCAGCTTGACAAACGAGGTCAAATGAAAAATATTGGCGAGGGAAAAAAAATGAGTTAAAAAAATTTGTCACAACTTTAACAATTTCTTTCATATATAATTTAACTAAGACAATTCCGATAAAATCCGTATTTACCGGTTAAACAAGTGTACTTCCTCGCTCTGCAACAGGATAAACAAAATGAGTAAGAGGAAAAAATGGATCAAGAGAATTGGGTTCGGTGTGCTGAGTGGAAAATTTTTAATTGATGAATGAAAAAAATATAAAAAATTGAGATGAGATAACAAATTGAAGCAGAGTGAAGCAGAAATGGATTGTTGATGGGATTTTCTTTTATTTTGTCCTAGATTTCATCTTCAAACATGATGAAATAAATAATTTGGAAAAATTGAGGAAAAACTTGATGAAATATATATATATATATGTAATTCTTATAGACTGGATACATAACCATAAGTGCAATTTCATTACTTTAGCCTGCCATCGCATTGCAAACATTTCTAGGACGTCGGGAATGCGAATAAAAACCATGATTGATCATTGTTAGCTTTACTCTCATATTCCATCATCAGATTCCAGTTGGAGAGGAAATATTGTGAAGAAAGTGATAGCAAAAATGCTTGGACATTTATCTAATGGTTCGGTTCAGTGTGATCTTGCATTTCTGACCTGATGATATTTCTAAACTCCAACAATCATCAACATTCAAAATTAGTCGACTCTTATAAATAATAACAAAAGTAAACGCGATTGAGCTTAAGACCTTAAACAAAATGGGGCGACGGAAATTGACAGTTTCATTTATTCAATGGAAAACTACGGATATATTGTTTCTATTTCAAAATTATTAAAGTAATACCAGCTACGTACGTCTAATGGAAGTTATGATGCCGCTTTGTAAAATCCAATCCGATCACTGAAGCGGAAAAGATTACAGGAGCGGCGGATGATGAAAAATCAAAAGAAAGAGTTCCCAAAATGATGGATCCACATTCTCTTTATTGTCAATATCTTTTATTGTTTTTGACTCAATTGATTCCATTTATGCTAGCGCAATAATTCATAGATAATCATGTGTGATGTTGATATTTTTTCATTCGTCATACAGAGATGAAACAAACGAATCTCAATCATACAGAATTCAGTGATGAATAAAGAGATACTTATCCTTCGTCTTCATAGCTCATCTGTTATATTTGTTTCCAATGTTATGAAAGTATGTAGCACCTGAATTCAAAGTATCTACATTTATGTCATTGTTAAGAATAGAACTACATAAAATGAAATTCCATTGGCACATTCTCAAAATCATAAACTTTCAGAAAATGTGAAAACAAATGAACTCATTCGAACTTTCACATTGAGGTTTCACTTTGAATGAAAATTTTCCTCTCATTTTTGTTTGCATATCATATAATCATTAGAATATGTCTCCATAAACTTGATTATGCCGACGGCGCGATGCAAATTTCCTACGCGTACAGCAACATCATCTTTTTTTTATATTACTATTATTCCCCGGAGTATTACGTTAAAAGAATTTTCAATTTTGCAAAATGTAGAGCGGAGTTGGACAAGTTTTAAGACGAGACATGAATCCATGAGGGGAAAATGGGCTTTTATCTGTCTCAAGGGATTTTTGGATTTACATGCTGAGTACATAATTGCTTAACAAAAATATACAAATATATATAACAATACATTCGTGTTGTCTAGAGTTCAGCAATAGGTCTCAAAGCCGCAGGAACTTAGTTTGTACAGATATACATAGATTGGTTGGCTCTAATGCGTTCTCATCTGCTCTTCTTTCGTCGTGTGCTGATATTATCGCTTTGCTGGAGCGGCCAGGCATCACTGAAAATGACCACACGTACTTCTGTACACGCTCCAAATGGTATAGGAGAGAATCATTCCGGTATACAATGTCGCCTCATGAGTTATATGGCGCAGTAGAATTTCATTAAATGAGTCTTTGGTGAAACCCACTGAATACATTCACAACCTACTAACCAAACCTAAGACATATATAAGTATATATTGCAATGGTCCGGAAAGCCAACTTCATTTCCATCTTATGCCGTTAATCTTTTATGAATTATGGAAAATAAATAAAAAACTCTCATATGCCAAATTGGCAGTAGATCGAATAATATTTATGTTAGTTTTTATAATGCTCACTCGGCACAATGTTTTTGCCTCGAGGAATATCACATTCACAATCACCATAATATTTATGTCTTCATATTAAATCAATATTGTGGTAGAGGTTGATAGGATAATATAAAACAAAACAAGGATGTGAATGACAAGTATTTCAAGCGAGTAATTGAAAATGAAGAAAGGGATTCGTCCAATTCGATCTCATAATTTTTTTCTAGCAAGGTTAAGAATGTGTTTTTTTGATTTCCATTAATTAATATCGGAACAATGAAAGGGCATGAAAATTATAAGTGATAAATGAATGAAATGATAATTCAGAGTCAGCTATGAAAAGACTTGCAGATTGTGGGAAAGTTTATGTAGTGCGAAGAATCATATTGAATACAGTTGGACGTATTTCTTGTTGCTCGAATCCTTTATCGAATGATCGAAAATTCGAACAGAAAATCTTACAAGTCGATAATTCATTCGAAATACATTGAAGAATGAATAAAAGAGAGCAACTCCAACAGCAATTGAATCTTTATTTGTAATGAGTGTAATAAAGAGGTATTCAATCGTCATTATCGTCGGAATATCTTTCTTCCATCAATTCATGTTTTGAAAATGCGAGTTGATATTCTGTTATAAATGAAGGTGAATATACGTTTGAACATAATAAAATATTCAAAAACAAATTGATTATGAAAGGACCATATCTCAATTTCTACAGACCTAATAAAATTGAATTACAATTCAATGAATTTTATATTTTTCATGACCTTCAAGCATGTAAAAAGGTGAAGGAAAGAATACAAGTGGGTTTTAGACCACTTTGAAATTACTTACACGGGTTCTTTCCATTGCACCGCAGAATACTTAGTGCAAATACATTCTGATTCATATGTACATAACTGATCGAAATCATAGATACAAGTCGATGATGATGAAAAAATTTAATATGATGAAGGAAGTACTTCAAACATTGAAATTAACTTTTTAATTTTTGTGAGAGGATTTCATATTGGAAAATTGTGTACATGTAAGTAATGGATGGAAGGTAAATGTTTGGAATTCGAATTGATTCAATTCAGTTGAGGATGCTCAACAGTTTTAGTGAGACTGGTCGAAGTGAAAATGAAACGTTGGTTTAAACAGGTTTTGAAATGTAGAACTTTGGCATGAGCAGAATAATCCATCACGTTTATCGCCGCATGAATGGAAGAACATATTTTATAAAAAGAACTACTTGATAAAAATTACAGTGTTTTCACTATAAACTTGAGGCATAATAGACCTCATTAATTTTTAGAAGAAAATCCGAAAATTTATTGGATACATTGAAAAATTTGTCAGAAAAATATAAAATTTTATTCTAGAGTTCATAATTTTCACTTATGAACATTACGAGATTTGAACTTCAGATGAAAAAGTTTTCCAATGTATCGATAATGATTTCGTTTTGCCACTTTGTCCCAACTTTATAGATGGCACTGTAATTTTTATGTACACTTTCGTTGAGAATTTTCTAAAAAAATTCTCTCCATGCACTCACATTTCTATTGGATTGAAGATAATTTACAGCAGTTGAGTGCTGGTCTGATTCAAGTACAGGCGAGTTTTTATCGATTATGTATAAAAGACATCAAACGACTTCAGCTTATATTCGTTGCCAATGACTCCAATGTAGCACGCAGAAGTATACATAGTTGTAGATTTACTATATATCTCTGTACTCATCTATCTAGCTGTAGTCTTTTCCAATTTTTTATGATCCGGAATAATATATTCCCACTGCAAAATCTCTCGACAATCTTCCACGGACAAGAGTCGTATGAATTGGTTGCATGCCAGGTTCAGGGTCATCAACCTTGGTCCCAAATGAAAATCGGTGCCAGTTTTTCCATTTCCTCAAGCACGAAGAAAAATAAATTTCAATAAAAATGCAACCGAATTCATACTGGCGAGTCACATTAGAGGATATTTCACCAAATTGAAAATTTTATCGCAAAATTGTGAAAATACGATCGAAACATTCACGTAACTGATAATAGATTATTGGACACATTATGAAATTATTTTATCTTTTAATTGGAGATAATCAGCATTTGAAATAGAATTAATTAATTGAAAATTGAATTTAACCTATTTCAATTTTAATTTTATGGTAGTTAACAATGAATTGAAAATTCATTTGTTTGCGCACGAATGCCAGATAATCGTATTATCACCCCTCGCAAGAGACATCACCACTCTCTCACCCTCTCACTTTCACCATTCTCCCTCCATTGTATTTTGTCTCGCCTTCACTCGAGGCAATTCCTCGGAGCTATTTGCTGAGCAATTTAGCGAACGTGACGAATCGTCACGTCGGCTGCAGAGTTCACTAAACCAATCGTTGAAATCATGTAGAGTTGAAGGGGTCATATACTATCGCAAGAAATTTGACATTCTGCGGAGTAAAAATAGTCTCAATTGTTTTTTCAAAAACAACGAGAAAAATTTCAATAGCGTATTTACATTTTCACGTGCATTCTCAATGAACCAGAATTAATTCCCCGGAGCTTTATTGCTACTCATGTACCCATGTGGAATTTATGTAAATTCTCTAGTGGTATTTACCAACGTGGCCCTACCAGAGCGATTTAATAGTAGAGACAATATGGATGTTTAGTTACGTGGGTCCAACTAATCGCTTCAGCTCTACATTTCGTTATATTTGCCAAGACAACCGTGCCGACCTTGTAAACTTGAGATATTTGCCAGGAGAAATGTGCCTCGATGGACCACACGCTCTCCATCGATTTATCACCAAAAACATGGGAATATACATTCGATATATTCAGTTCACATCAAATAAATATCTATCAATATTATTGAGCATATATACCGAATAATGCCATTCAATTAATATCGAAACTAATTCTACAATTATTCTGTCAGAAAAATGGATTATCTATCCAACTGAACAACATTTTTTATTTGATTTTGCATTCAGTGGTGAATAAGTTTTTAACGAGATGGAAAAATCGCATATGAAAATGGCGGCAAGAGAATAATCAACTATATAAAAGAGCGCCAATGTTACATTATGATCAATGACATGGAAATAATCATTTTCAATTACTTTTTTTTTCTCCAGCTGCCAATTATTCATTCCTCTTTTTACGTTACTTTTTCTCTTTAATGTCCGTATTCATTGATGTGGTTGGGCACGGATTGGGAGGAGTTATTCAATGTCTGTATATTCCAATAGATTCTATCCTTCATGAGATGAGTATTGAAGCCGTGAAAGCTGCCTACACACTCGTGTCTTTTCTTACCTCACTCACTGCTGAGGTTGTATACGTGTCTGAGTATATATATAACAGAAAGCGAGAATGAGAGTGTGTGTTTGTGTGTGTGTATTGAAGTCGAGACATGCTGCACGCCTGATACAAAATTAAATCGGCTTCACTGACGTATTGTCCTTCGAAGCCTGCTCTTTTCACTGCAGGTGTGCGCATACGAGTCTCTCTATCCTTTTCATGTGCATACATATACTTGACCTAACACGTATATACTTCTTCGTTGATGAAAAATATATTCCCTCGCCTTTATTTTTTAAAGAATTCGTTTTATATAATTCAGGCAAAATAAATCTGTACAATAAATATTCCGAATTCCGAATAGTAAAGTTCACTCTTTTTTCTTTTTTTTTTCCTTTCTTTGTTTTTTTTTCTTTCATGCATAATGACGTTTCTTGTTGACATCGTAACTGAAAATTTTATTTTAATGCGAACGTTATTTCAAATTTAAATAAACTTCGTTCAAGGCGAACGAAGTTTCAGTATAATTACACGCAAGCTCTTTCACTCTCTCATTTTCACTTTCTCACACTCATCACCTCCGCTCTGCCTCCATCTTATTTACAGCACGTCAAGGTAATAAGAGAGGGCGCAAAAACGAAAACCAACACCTCCAACATTATTCAGAATCGCTGAGGAGTATACACGAAAAATTGAAAGAAAAAAATAATACATCATGTAGCGTTCCACATCGTTATAAGAGTCTTATGGTCTGCTTCATCATTATGTGCACGTCAAAAATTCACACGGCAAAGTACTGCAGAGGTTTTCATAAACGATAAGTTGCGAGGAAAAGAAGTCATGATGATTGCAAACTCTTCAATGAAGCAAGTGGAAAGGAGAGCAGGAAGTGGTGACGATACTGATGGTGATGCAAATGATGATGATGATGATAGTTGTGTGTATAACGCCAAAAATACATTGACGTTTACTTAAATTACAGCACAAGTAGTGCGCAAATGCGTCTCGTGGCGCATTGCAAAGACAGTCAAGTTAGATATTCATCCCTTCATCCTTTGTCGTGAATAAAAGTTGACATCCCAATCTTCTTTTCGTTCTTCTTAAATGCTACTTTGCGACTATTATAATACTACTGCGACAATAAAAAAATATAATGGCCGCTGTGATTATTCACATGAGAATCACGTCTATTATTATAGCAAATTCCAACAGAATAAACATTATAAACTGAATGAGCATCAATTATTTTTAATGGTTGCATGAAGATGAATATTGCAAGTAAATTGTAATCAGAACATTAAGGAAGATCTTAAAGCAAATCGAAAAAACAAAGTGACATAGTATTGAACAGTATTCATAATGATGAAAATTGTCACTCAATCAATTGTCAATCAAATTGTAGTTACAACTCTTGCGCAGGATGATGAAATGATTCAGACACGATAGAACATGTTAATAACGTACAAGAACATAATGAAACATATCAACTTTGTAGGTGAAACGAAATATGCAATCATGGTTAAGAGAAGGAAATAAAATAATAGTGAGCAAGTAGGTAATCGACATATTCCTTCATTTATTGAGTTGCCAACTGTTTTTGACAGAATGGTGTGTTCGTAGTTGGAGTAAAGACTTTTCCCATTTTCTTGGCAAACGAAAGCTGTAATTCTAATTACATCTCACTAATGTTGCACTGACGAATTATGGTGTTTTGATTACAATAAGAACATTAATTTTTGGTTTGAAGAATGTAATATTAATAAATTAATACTATTTGTGATTTAGAAATGATTGGCTCGTGATGTGAAATAAACAGTGCATGCGATCTGCGTCATAACAACCAGAAAGTATCAAGAAACTCTGAAATATTAGTGTATTGACCATGATGCATTGAATCCTTCAAAATTGCTGTTTCACTCTCCAAATCAATATATAATAATTATATATAGAAGTTGTATTAATGTTGTTCGTATGTGCAGTTTAGTTAATATCTTTCAGTATAAATCAACGCGATGCTTTGAAGTATGCATTGAACCTTGCGATGCCAAGAACTGAGCTATCCAACTTGCCCGCAAGCTCATGTAAATATATGCATGTGCAGCAAACTCCCTCAGCCTTCATAACCTCGGCTGACGGCAGCGTTAGATTACTCCTGAGAGAATTCACATACATGTGAATACCCTCGAGAAAGAGAACATAGCAATTCTATACTCTGCCAAAATCACTATCTTCCTCGCCTGGTTCGCCGTTTACAGATACTTTCTTGCTACAACTTAGGAAATGTCAAAGTCTATCCTACTCAAACAATACGGCACATACATATTCGTTTTTATCTTATATGTTTACAGAATTCTAACATGACTTGGCATTTCAATAACGCTGTGTTCGATTACACAGTGATAATAACAACAATGAGAAACGTTCAGCGAATATTATATACACTAAGGGAAGGATATGTTGGATGTCAATAAATATACTATAAGAAATTTCTCGACGATGCTCAACGACAGTTGAAAGCATTTTGTCAATATTAACAAACATATAAGTTATCTTCGATATATCTCTTGATCCATTTGTAACACATAATTTATTAGCGATAGACAAAATATTCATTGATGTTCGATTAGGGTTTTGTTAGATTACGAAATGTTATCACATTCCAATTGCACTCTACAAAAAATAAATACCAAGTCATTATTATTATAATCAGTGAAATGTAAAAGACTCCTGAGCCTCTATATGTTACAGTTTTCTATACAAATTACTCAATAATAATTAGTCATCTGTTACTGCTGATAAGATGAAAATAGAAGAGACGAATTGGAAATGAAGTCATTTTCTGCTTGTCTCCCTGGTAAATCCAAATTCTTCATCACTGATATTTATTGATTATCAATTAACATAGTAATTTTCAGTACTCAAACAGTATCTGAATTCTCTCAATGAGAAAGTTATTCACTCTATATTTTCCTGCATAATTAATTCTTCAATACAATTGTTATCAATTAAATCACACGACATATTCGCTTGATACTTCATCACTTCAATTACCACGAAAATGCCTTATATTAAGGATCTCGTTATTGGCACCATCCCATTGCCTTCTTTGTACTTGCAACATCTTCTCCACCAATCACGAGACTACTGGTCCATATAACCACTACTACTGTACACCACAATTATCTCTTACCTCATATGTGTTATTCACGCAATCGTGTCCTGAGGCATGTCGACGCCGCGCTTGCGATTATGGCTCTTGACATTATTGCGGGCCATTTCGTCCGCTTGCACGATGCCATCGACATGGATCGATATTAATCTCAGGTCCAGCTTTATCGCCCCACCGCTGTTGAATCCGCTATCACTTTCTCACTTCTCATTCTTCAGTTAATGGTCACTCACAGTTGTGCCAGTCATCCCAGTATAGATTAATGAAAAGGATGAATCATTGCCACATTTGGGAAATTAATATTAAATTATTTTCGGGTGTATTGAAAGAGGGAAATCAATAATTCAACCGATTGATTGATAGGAGAGAACTATTTAATAATTCAATGTATGAGATTGTTTCATTTTATTTCACTGTTGAGGGATAAATTAATAAATGAGTTTTCGATTTATTTATGTTATAGCCGGAGGTGCTCCCGATGAAGCTAACCAAAGGTCCAGCTCCGCACACAATCGCCACTCTCTCACGAAAGGTTAGTTTGTGTACTGATGTAAATGCATCACATTTATCAAGTGCAAGATAAACAGGATTAATTGCAAGCATCACCGCTTGGTCAATAAATTCATTTATAAAATTTATATTTATTTCAAGTTTATATACATATTGTAAAATTTTTGAATTCAATTCCTCTTCATCCCGCCATAATTGTTAAACACATAGTAGTGTATTTATGAAACAGTTTCTACCGTTGATTTTATTTTCATGTCGTCAGTTCGTCATTGTTATTGAAGTCGAAAAATGAAAAAAGAAAATTAATTAAATTTGATATACAAGAGTTTCCAATAAATGTAGAAGTGGATAGTAATTAAAATGGTAATAATTACAATTGGGTTAATTTTGTATGACAATCAACGTTGTACTCTATTGTAATAGCGAAACAATACGAAACACAAATACGTGAGTGTACTTTTCAAATGTTTCACAATCACAATTCTGGTTTGTCTCTCCATATAAATTATTGTTTTGTGCACACTCTCGGTGTTTTTTGTGTTCTATTCATGAGGATTGTGCGATCGAGAAATGATCCAAGCACATATACCATGGCGATATATTTTGAAAATTAATGTTCATATTTTTGATAGAAGAAAAAGTATCATCGAGTGAATGTAAGTTGTTCTTTTTTCTACAAATCATAAGTTCAATGAATGCTGTCACTTCTTTTCCAGTGTTAAGTGTTTGAACAGTCATCAAAAAGTTTTAATAACGGTATAATATCGAAAGATAATTCAAGATGCTAATTTAATGTCCAATAAAATAGTTACATAGAGTTTTGAACAAATGTACAATTCTTAAACTTTGTCCATGTCTATCTGCTTGTTTTTTTCCGTTTCTCGTTAAAACTTACAATGTATGTCATTCATATTCATCTCCGTCACTTTCTTACCCACTTGCTCTTCTACGATCGTTTCTTTCTTCATTGTTAAAGTGTTCGTACAATATATATCTACTCGTACTCCAACTCGCCATTCATTTTTTCCATGAGTTTCGGACACACAACTTTTAGTGTCCAAGTTGGCATGATGGTGAACGATGAAAAATACACATAAATCTAAGAGAGCTGTGTACGTGCATACACATTTTTAGAACTTCTACACCAGTCTTGTCGGCAATCGCTTTTACATCCCTTTTTTCTCATTGTCCTTCACCTGTTTTATATAAAGGTGAAACAAAAGACAATTGAAGAAGTGACAGTGTTTGAACTCTATCTAAAAGCTTAAGGAACTTCGTGTCCCTTCACTTTATTTTCTATTGCATCATTTGAACTCTTTGGAATAGAAAAAGAGTCAGTATTATTACTAATACTCTGCTCTTTCACCACAAATATTTTTATTCATTAATTAATTAATTAATTAATTTTTTTCTTTGCGAAGTGAATAAATTATCATTTCATCCTCGGTCTTGATGAATATGCACATAGAGTTGTACATATAGAATCTAGAAATCATGACACATCATAAACACAATAATAATAATCGATAGTTTCGACAGTGTCATGTAACAGGCAACCCACCAAACCCAGTGAGAGTGCGGATTTTTTCTAACCGTATCTATAATGTATTCATCGCAGTTCGATTCACACACCACTCATTAATCCAAATATTACGCATCTATAGTTTAATTTTTTTTTCTCTTCTGTATAACATGTGATGACTCAACATTTATTTTTGTATACTTGTGGAAAATCATACTTCCATATCACCGATGCTTCAATATTTTCGAACAAAAGAAAAATAATCTACAGTCCGAAGCCCATAGACGCATATATGAAGTGAAAAGGAGAGTTTTTTATTTTACACTTTTGACCTACTTGGTACATTATCAGAATGTAAATTTGCTTTCATAGTGTAACGGATTTTACATTTAAATTAACAAATTTACATTCTGTTCAACTGCCATAATATTCTTTCACATATTTATTTACGGAACACTTCATAAATTACGGTGGGAAATAGAATTCGAAGTTAATGAAGAAAATTAGGAAATTATCGAATGTTTGTCTCAACAAATGGTGAATGTATCATGAGAGGAAATGGATGACAAATATTTTCTCTTTGTTTTTAATTACGTTTGAGAGATTTGAAATGTTTGCGCAGTCCTCTCGCCAAGTTCTCGTCTTCATTTTGTAAGCATCTGTTCTAACGCTGTTTTTCCATTCTATTCCTCTCTTCGTATTCTTTCCCTAAAAATATCCTGGAAATACACATAGAACATATTCAACAAAAAATCTATTTCTGCTTTCCTAAGATTTTTTTTTGTCCAACCTACTCCACTTGTTTATACTCTTTTCATTCACTCAACAGTTTTTATTCTCACTTCAACAATTCTTTGAATATAAAGCTCGTTCTCGTGAAAAATATACTGACGCGGTGCCAAACTCTAATAAAATGAGAAGAGGAAGAAATAAATAAAAAACAATACTGTGGTCCAAACATTCACATAGAACGAAAAAAAAAGTGAAAAGGAAATTTGATTAATTCAACGGGGCGATAAAAATTTGTCTATACTCGTATGCGTGTGTTCGGTGTGAATAATAAAAATTTTACACTTTCCCTGACGAATGTGGAGAAGAAGCAAAACTGAAAGTATCACTCGATATGCACGACCAAATTCAATCATCATTACCTCGTGTGAGAATACATCGATAAAAATGTCATATGACTCGAACTCTCATGTCTTGTTACGCGCGTAGCATTCCAACTTTTCACTCTGTATGCACAAATGCTGACTATTGACATCTCCCTGATTATTCCATTCATGCATATGCTGATATGTATTTTTCCTCCATCGCCAAGTTGGAATTTCGTTTTCTACAACACCATAACGAGGTTACGTTATATACAGCCGTCCACTCTTCCATCTTGCAATATTCCAACAAACCCAGACGTTTCCCGGGTTCCAAGAGCTTCGTAGACAAATTAGTTTATCATCAAAATGATTCAATTTTATTCACTTCGTAATTGAGTGGAATCAATGAAGCTGAAAAATTCACTGAATTAGTTTTAGTTGTCACTCAAAAAAGGGCATCACAATTCTGTGAACAAGTTAATGTCTCCAAAATTTCAATCGCGACGTTGATTTGGAGCCTAGAAAGATTAATGAAGGCATTGCAGTTCCATTTAATATTTCTTCGATAAGGAATTCCTCATGAGCTGCATTTAGAAGTTGTTAGAACTATAACGCTATTATATACAGCATTACATAAACTTTTCTCATCCTTTTTATCGATTAGTTCTTCATATTCATCATTCTATGAAACATCAATTTTCCATAACGATAACTGAAAAATTTGCCTTATTCTTTTTAAATTTATGAATACTGAAACTGTGATGATACGAAATATACTTCGCATATTTTTCAATCAACCATAATTATTTGAAATAAATATTTATTAAAATTATTCCAGAATTGCTTCAATATTTGAAAAGTTTGGATCCCGTTTTTTCATAAAATGTTCGGGAAAATATAATGGTCCATTATGTTTTCACGTTGTGAGTTAAATTTTTCCCGCGAATCATCGATCATTTGAATCGAAATTAATTCCACTTTGTCACTCATAATGAACTACTGAAAAGTAAAACTTTGGTGTTCATTAGTTCAGATAAACTCCATTGTTGAAACATCGAAGGACAAAACTATATATAAATCCCATGACTAAAAAATTGAAATCATTTTTATTAATGGTAAAAAACTAAAAGCAAAGAGAAAAATAACACATCTCGCCAGTTTTCAGTCACCAAAGTCATTGAACTGAGTGTATTTTTTAGTGCAAGATGTCATTCTCGTCGTGTATACCATTCACGAGAGGTGTGATAAAAATCATGTGCAGATAAATTGTGCTCTTGGTTGAGGCTCACCATCACATGGAATAGTAAAATGGAGAAAAGATGAACAAGTATATTGTCGAATTGATAAAATGTAATTTTCGTTGACAACTCAGTCTTGAGCACGCGCATGAAATTTCGCGGTTGCTCGAGGTATTCCTGTCTCACATAAAGTTTGATCAGTACCTCACTTCAATCTATTGTATGTTCAAATCCATCCTGGTAACGTTGGGTGCATGTTAATGCATATCACACGATGAATAATTGAAAGTTCTGTTATTCTTATCTTCGAGGTGAGAGGTACAATAGCCGCGAAGTTTATTGTGTGGTAGAATTTTATATATTCCAACTTCAATATAGATTTTTATTAAATTCATGTCATCATAAACAAAAAAATGTTTTCATCTTATGACGAAAAATAGTTATGGGGAAAACAGATTTCTAGATCAATAAAAGTTATTGCAATTCCAGCATCAACTAATTAAATTTTATTCTTCATTATTAATTTTGATCCGATTCTTTGTTTTGTATAATTGAATACCACGATTTATCAGGAATTCATATCAGTAACAAGTAAACATACATAATAGCACACTATCCGTCTCTACCATCTATAAGTTCGCATACATGAATAATTCTATCGTTTGTATGCCTGAAGGTGTTCATGGAATTCCATGTTGTCTCCAGATCCCATGTTGAAAGAGTGTATTTAATCAATGAATTGATATCTCCAGAGATATTAAATAAGAAAATGAATTCTTGTCAAAACGCGAGATTATATTGTCATGTTGCGCATATGAACAGGAAGCAAAATTGAAGAAATAGAGTTGTTTGAATATGTCGAAAGAAAAAGTGCCTGATTATGTATAAACGTTACAAATGAGATATCAGGTTAACGAAGACACAGTAAGTTCAATACTCCGCGACGCGTTTTTTCTTCATCGCACATCTAAGGACCGAGGGGAACAGACTATAAAGATTGATTAGGAGCTGGCGAAATGATCGATCTATGCATACGTACAATTAATTCTACCTCTGGCATTTACAATCAGCAGCTGGGAATAATGTCTCGAGGTGCACTTGAATTCTGCACGCGCTTCTTATTCCATAAAGTTTGATAGAGTTTTTTTCAATTAGTTATATGCATTATCCAACTACAATTTGTAGTCCTCAGTCCATATAAATGGATAGAAAAAATGAGAATGGTTGTAATAGAAAGAGAGGTTAATTTTTTTGTCTCTCGAAATTTTTTGATGTCATTTATTTTCTCAGAACAAACTATGCATTGGTTTGCTAATATTGGATATGATGAAGAATTTCGACAACTATCAGGTATATCTTAATGAAGTTCCAATCGTGTTCGTGCATGGTTTGACAAAAAAAAAATGTTTGGGTTATTTTTTTTTAACTTCTATTGGATAGATTTTACCATTTGGAATTTTATCCTATTCGCATTAAAACTAATCGCTGATACTTTTGCGTATGTGTAATTTGTATCCAATAATGTGGAAAGAAACGATAATCCATGAAGCGTGTGTACTGAATACGTACTGGAATTGAGTTCATACCACAATTATTAATTGTTGTAAACAACCTTCGTTATAGAAACAACGGCATTAATCCAATCTGAAAATCCCTACAGCCCGTGTTTGCCCATTCGCATACGTATAGATGACTGACTAAATAAACTATTTACATAACGTTTGTGATGAGCTAAATCCTCTAATCATATTGGCTGATTTTTTGTGAATTTATCGCATTTAATAATAACATTCATGTTTTTCTTTTATCACAATTCATATCATACGCTCATTATATTGAAAAAATATATGAAATTACCATTAAATAATTGTAAATAAAAAAGTAAAAAATTTATCAACAGATTCGAAGCGTCGCAGTCTCTACGACGAAGATTCCTTAGATGGCGAGCAGTTTAATGACAAACAAGGTATAATATTTATCAATTTAAGCATCATTCAATTCTCTCTTACTCTCCTATGATCTTGAAAAGGAAACGAGAAAAAAATAATTTTTCAGTTATTTCCTGTTGAACAAAAATTTCATTGCATTCTTCAACCGTTTTTATTTTGTTTTTCTATTGTCTATCTCTCATGACGTTACATCAAAGTGCTTTCATATCTTTTTAATTAAAAATTATATCTTACTCACAAAGTTTAGTGAAACTATGCAATAACAAGAAAAGGAATTCAAACAATGTGCAACATATTATATTTCAGGACGAGAGTCAGTTGGAAATGGGAAAGACGTGGACAGAGTTAAACTAGTACGCGATAGACAAAATGAGGAACGACTACGGAAGCTCGAAGAGTTAAAGCAGCAGGCTTTGTCAGCGCAAAGATTTCGTGAGCAACGTGATGTGGAACGACGAAGGCGTATCGATGAATTAAGATCGAGAGACACTGACAGGTAATATCAAAAAGAAATTGGAACATTGAAATTTCTTCATATTTATGTTCATGAAAGTTTATCCAATCAATATTTGATTGCGATTTTTCCAAATATAGACGAAGTCAAGTGGAAGAGCGGAAGCGTTTAATATGGGAAGCGGAGCGGGAACGAAGAGAAGCAATATTGCGGAAAAATCAAGAGCGAGAGGCACGTATAGAAGCGAAAAAAAAGAATGAGCGGTCGCACATCGTATTTGCATTTGGCAGTTCGACACCGCGAATGCTGGAACCGGCCGATACTGGTGGTTCAACATTCTGGGGTACACGACGGGCTACATCTACCACCAATGTCATGATGTTTCCGGCTGCACAACCACTTACGAGGAGATCTAGCGAACGTGAGCTTGACGGTAGCAAAAAACGCGCCACATCTGCCGGTGGACTTGACCGCAAACCCGGCGAAGGTGTGTATAAAAGTATTAGTAATGGTGTATTATCATTTGTTATTTGCTGATTGATAGATTTAGAATTGTTCCTCGTCTTATTTCCATTACTTTCGGGTCTGTTGGGTGAAATTTGATATGTACTTTGAAATCATCGGTATTAATAGACAATTTCTCAACTTCGAAGGTGATAAAGTAATGTCTCAAGTTTATACATGAGAAACAAAATCGATGGATATGGGAATTGAGAAGAAACAAACCAGAATTTTATGAGTTAATATGTAGAGCATCGAAAGTTTGAGTTGCCATATTTTACTTACTTTCGTTTGTTATCTCGTTTTTTACGTGGGTGTTGTCGTTTTGTGTTTTCTCCTCCAAATCGTTAATGTTAATACGGACGTCGAAATAAGCTCTCCAGGTTGTCGCAACTTCAATCGTAAGTTACCATGCGTTCCAATATTTTATTTTTTAATTCATATCATTTTATTCATTTTATCGACAACACGCTCCGTATTAACGATGTCCGGAATGGCGGCAGGTACGATACTCTTCAATCGACTATTGTTACCTTGATGTTTTTTCTATCATTTCATTTTCCCATCTTCACGATTGCTGTTAGTCGTTTAAGCTAGTCCTCCGATTGTCGCTATTTTGTTCCAATAGATATCGAAAGTGTGTGCCATGAATTTTATAAACGCATTTGTGAACTTTAAATCTTCATGTCAATGTAAATTACTCGTCGTTGTAAATTCGGCTCAGAGCTGTATCGCCTGATGTATATGATATATATATGACCACTTCTCATTTCAATTCTGTGATTTGTTTCGTTTTCTCATTTCAATTTCTGTTACCCTTGTTAATGAATAGATGTATATTCTGTCTTCAAAAATTTCCTGCATGTTGCAAAACGAAAACTTATTTTTTAACGTCAGCTCAATCCAGAGCGTGGTTGACTACATTCAAACTCACTTTTCTCGACTGTCATCGAATGTTTTCCATTTTATGCCCCCTTTCACGCAAATAATGACAGTTATTTTCCTCTATTCTCGTGGCGCCTAGAATTCTTACCTTTACACTTACATTTTTTTTTTCTCCTCTCTGTATCAATGTTTCTATTTGCTTTTTTAAGTTGCGCATCGATGCACAAAGAAAAAATGTATATATATACTTCACTCCACCCTCATCTTCACTGTCATTTCAATCATACAAATTTATAATTTTGAGAATGAATAAAACAATGTTTTTGAAATAAATTCAATTAACGTGCGAAATATTAGACAAACAAAAGCAATATAAGATAGCTCAAGTGAACAACAGAGGAATAGATACACACCTCTATCGTTTTTTTCTTTTTTTTTGTTAAATAATTTGTTCACAGATATGAGAATGTCGTTGTCTATGTACGAGGTGTTCAATTGGAATTCTAGCCCCGATCCTTCTATAAGTAATGCGAAAAATAAGAGAGCCAGCCTCTCACTACCTCCCACAACTGACATCTTTACCATCGATGATAAATCGGATAGTGACACTAGAAGTGCTACGATACAGCGGGCGGCCAGCGGTGAGTTCCCTCATGAGCGACCAGACGGAGGCTAATGCATCTATTCGGGAAAAAAAAAGACAATAATACACTCATTCATTTGCCTATTGAGTTCCTTTTTATTTGTTTGGTTGACTTTTCTTAACTTAATATTTTATTTAGTCGTGATGAATTACAAAACGACATGTCGAACGCGCCTATTGTACTGGTCAAAGCATATTTTCCACTCATTCATATCTCAAACACATTCTCTCATGACACACATAATCACATGACAAGTATGTCGATGACAGCAAGAAGACATACTTGAGACACAATATTTTCATCGCCATTCATGCATATCGTTTCGTGCATTCGTTCATACGTTGATGCAGTAATATGTATGTTACTGAAACGTAATACCTATTATTGCGTATCATGTGTATAGAATATTATATTTGTGTGCATTTGTTTTTGTTCTTGCTTGCAAGCTGAGCATGTTGAAAGTGTTTGTTCTATGTTGCGGTCTTTCGTTCGCGCACACAGGCATACACGCACACACCCACCTGCCAAATTCGTTACATACAATAATGCCATACATCTCATTAGGGAACATTCGAAGCCAATCTGTCGATAACTTCGGGAACGAATGAAAATGCCAATCTAAAGTGAATGCTAATTTGTCCCTAGATGAGAATGTAGGAACGAAAACGCAACTTCAACCTCTAACTATCAAAAAAAGAAATAAAATTATATGGCCTATAATTAGATTCATACAATCTAATAAAATTCTTTTCCACTCAATTCCTCTTTTTACTTTATTGAATATACTTTCGTTAAACAGACACATTCAATGCTTCACTATGAAAAAAATTGTTTTTGTCCAGAGCTGATGTGTGAGTGTTAAATCACTGCGTGCGCGCAAATTGTTGTTAAACTTTTAGTATAATAGTCGTAGCTTTCTTAAGCGTAAAACTTTGCAGGTGACGAGAGCGATGCAACATCAGGAGCACCCAGCTCAATGTATCTACGTGTGAATCGACGTCGTACGGATTTAATGCCAACGATACCATCGCCGCGTGATGTCCTGCCAACATCGGGCCGTAGTTCAAGCGCCAAGACCTTCACACGTTCACCAGGTAGGACTTACTCCATGTCCAGGCTGGATCAGCTTGCACAGCCACGGAAACCGCGTATCAGTGAGCTTACAACGCTCACTGAACAGCAGCAACATCAACAACCTCATCATTATAATCAACATCATCATGATCGTCAAACGTCACAGACCCTGGGCGCTTCCAGCATGAGTCGAAGCATGTCGCACTTGGCTGCGCCCGGGTCCATTAAAACACTTAAACGATCGGACAATTCGCGTAGCATGGGCACACTGCCGGGCGCCGTTCATTTACCAAGACCAACTAGGGCCGAAAGACTGCGCAGGAAAGCGCGCGAACAATATCAGCAGCAGCAACAAGGTACGGAAAAATTCTTGTGGTCTCAACTCTCTTCAAATATTTATTCAACCAATTCCAAAGTAGATAAGAATATCATAATTGTTATTCTCTTGGATAGCTTTTTCGAGTTGATGATCTTTCAACGAAATTTCATATCTCGTAGTTGGATTACATATCATAAATGTATCCATAAAACTTTTTTTAAATACGTAATTGTAGCAAATATCGGAAAAGTTCCTATTGCAAGACGTATTAACTTAGCTTCATCAAAATTTCATTGAAGAGTTGAGAACGCAAGTACATACCGCCTGCATGTGGTAGTTGGAAAACACATACCACTTTGTTAATCATTATATGATCGTGGGAGATACCGGATTTGATGAATAACTCTTTGTTTTATCATTCACATGAATTTGCTTTGCAATTTTCATTCGTCTTACTAATGTCGCTGTTTCTGACACACTAACGATTGATTTTTATGCTATTCTTCACCAATTTTTCATTTATATACGCGATTCAATAAAAGAAATGCCAAACCATATTTCCCACTAATCATGCATGGCCAATAATTGATTAGCAAAATGATTGCAAATTTCATCTGGTCTCTCGCACTGTTGAGACGTGCTTAACCACGAAGAAAAGAACCAATACACATTTGGGTGGAGGTAACTACAAACGTAAAATTTCGAATAATAATAATAATCCAACGATAATACCCGGTAAGCTACATGAACATTTTTACATTAATTGTAATCATTTTAAATCAAAGAAATTATATATACTTGTATTTGATGTGCAATCGATCAATTGTAATTATATTAATATTTTTGTTATTTCATTTTTCTTTCAATGTTCCTCGCTGTTTATAATCTTTGCTTCTCGCAGTCTTTTACAAGTTATATAATTTCATCTTTCAAGTTTGAATTCGTTATCATTTTATTTGTTTGATTTTTATTTTTCAATCATGAGTCTAAATTTCTACTGTACTATACCGTGGATTTCGAAAGAGATACTATCGACTATCACTTGTTGGTGGTGGGTTAATGTGCCAAAAATTATACTCGCACTGACGCTATGGTGACACATTAAAACATGAAATCAATGAACAAAATAAAATAATCAATAATGTTTTATTCGTAAAAACTATTAGAATAATTATTGAAAAAGTCTCATAAATTTGTATATATGCATATACATGTGTGTATATTCACATATGTGTATGTATGAATGTATATGGAAGTGCAAAACATCCTTATCGTGAACTGGGCATGAATGGGTTGCATAGGTATCCGAAGCGGTGAAGTGACGCCAAACAGCCCATCGCGACCCCACAGCTCCATGAGTCAACAGAGTGGCAGCAGCAGCGTGGCAAGCAGTAATGTCAATCTACGTCCTCGCACATCGACTCCGCGACGTCCGCGACCGGCATCAATTGCCGGAACAGGCGTTTCTGTCACAGAGCGACACAGTGAGCATGGCTTTTTCCGAAAGAACAGAAAAAGAATGACTAAATATTTTCAGTATGACCGAGTGACAAGCGGTTTTCTTTTGTGTTGTCTCGTTTCCCAATTCTAAATAATTTTACATCATGAAAACAAACAAATATCGATAAGAGAATCAAAGGAAAAAAATAATATCACACGCATTTCCTTGCGCTACAAGTTTCAACTTGGAATTTAACTTTTCAAGCTTTTGCCATTATTTCTTTGATTTTATAATTTATTCAACTATGTAGATTTATTCCAAAATATTTTTCTCTTTATTAAAATTGGCTTCTTTTGAGCTATTGCACATGTAAATACATTTGATGCTTCACATAAAAAAATTAATAAAACGGTGGTATAATAAATGTTGTATTCATGACAATGAATTTCAGATTTGTTAGGTGATGCCAAAACAAAAGATTCATCAAAGCCACCACTGCCAAAGGTCCACACAACTCCAAAGAAACCAACGTCATCAACAACACCCAGATCAAATACTGGCGACACAACAACATCAACAAGAAAAGCGAGTGACAGATTGATAAAGAGTGCAAAAGCATCGCCTCGCATCACACCAAAACAGACGCCACTACAGAGCCCCGGTGCCGAGCAGCCGTCGCTTTCACTCATTCGTCAAAACACTACGGAAATCATAAAGAACGATGATTGCACTAACGAAGAAACGAAGAAGTCAAAGGTTATTGATGACAAATACGAGGAGAAGAAGGACCAAGGAAGTGAAAAACATTACGAGGTCAATGAAACAAATAACGCAACAATGTCAGAAATAATTTCCTCTCCACAACTTTCTATTTCCACTGAAAATATTATCAAAGAAGACGTGACAATCGCACTTGCTGCACCGCAATTGCTACAAAAAGAAGAGAAAAAAATTGATAATGACAAAAAATTGTTGCCTGAAACTGACAAAGATACTGAGGAAGTCATCGATATGTCCGCCTCGATGATTGCGAAAATACGAATTACAACAGAAGAAGAAGCAAAAGCAGCATTAGCTGAACGACGAAGACTCGCTCGAGAACAAGCAGAACGTGAAGCTGAACTTGAGCGTCAACGATTAGAAGAAGAAGAACGTCAAGAGGAGGAGAGACAACGAGCCGAGGAGGAAGAACAGCGACGGTACGAAGAGGAAACACTTCGCCTCGCGAACGAGGCTAAAGAGGCGGAGGAACAGAGGTTGCAACTTGCCATTGAAGATGCGAAACGTCGCGAGGAAGAAGACCGGAAGCGACGCGAAGAAGAAGCTAAACAAAAATTGGAGAAAGAGGAAGCCGACCGCAAAGCCCGTGAAGAAGCAGAAAAGTACTGAGCAAATATTTAACTATTCATCTTTTGTTTATTCTTTTGATATAGATCGGAAAGAATGTTGTTCCGATTCTGTATCTTCAGTTTCCCTCTTAACTTATTTCCCCCATCACTTATTAATGATATTGTGCCAGTTCATGGTTTGAAACTCTCGTGTAGCATACTATACTGGGAACCCTTTGTGCCAATCCAAAGTCGTGAGATATATGTATGTAGTAATTTTTTCCAAATAAACCCAAAAGCTCCAGTTGAGTTAAAGAAGACATCAGTGAAAATGTGAGCTCGTAATATTGACATTCAGATGCAGTTTATCGACCATATTTTTATTTTTATTCACTCAATATGGAAAAAGTTACTTTTCTTGTAGAGCATCCACTTCACGATAAAATAATGTTTGATAGTGATTCGTGGCTAGGATGAATGGAAAATCATATTCTTCAAGCTGACTTTCTCAGAATGAGATTCACGCTAGACTATCTCCCATTGCAGAAGTGTTTCTAAAACATATCTTCCAATTTTTGTAGTTATAAACTCTTATTGGGCTTCATCTAATAGTAAATTGGATGCACTAAAATGTAGATCCTCTCTAGTTTTTTGATACAATTGATATTTTTTTGCTATATTTGGGGAAAACTATATTTGAATAGAAATAGAATATTCGTTTCTGCTTCAGGTTCTATTTTATAGAACATAGAATATATAGAATAGACATAGAATATATTTTTTTAGGAAATTTCACTTGATATACACGTATAAAGTGAGCACGCCTATGGAATGACAACTGGGCTTTCCCACGTACAAAAGTGTCGGAGTTTAATATCAATCTTAATTTGCGGAAGTGATCCAAAACGATTGGATGATGATAAAGAAATTGATTGAGCGATTGGCTATATTTCATTGAAAATTAATATATGTATAAGTTTCTATTTTATACGATGAAATAAATCATCAATGTCTTATTTGATATATAGGCAACGATTGGAGATGGTTGAGCGGCTAAAAAAAGAGGAAGAAGAACGAATTGCGCGTCGCAAAAGAGTTGAGGCAATTATGAAACGGACACGTGGGAATAGTCAAGCCAATACACCGACAAAGGTAACGAAGACATATTTCTTTTTTAGGCAATCATTAAGCCAGAATGTTGTATATATTTCTCTCTTATTTTCATTGAATGATAAAATTGTAGGGAGATGATGGCGACAGTGAAAAATTAAAAGACGACAGTCCAATAGAAGAGAATAAGCTTATGCCAGGAAGCAATAAAGTCGACGACGTTATGACAGCAAGTTTGATTTCTGAAGCAACACAACAATTCATAACTGCTGAACAGCAAGATAATATCCATCATTCTATCAACAATAGCCCTATCGACATAGTACGCAATGGTACTACACACACAAACGGTATCAATAATGATATAAACAAAGCAACATTGCTTGAAAATAATCAAGACAATGGCGATGATGGAGAACTCAATGGACATCATACGAATCATGGGAATGGCATCAGTACCCAGTCCATTACTCTGGACAATGCCACTGTGTAAGTATTTATTCGAGAAAATTATCTATAGTCGAAATCATTGCAGCGCGTTAATATCGAGATTCAGAGCGAATATTTAATTAAGTATGATAAATGTTATTGATATTGAATTAATACTTCATGCGATTAAATGCAATTCAAATGCAATCATTATTGACGAAGTATTCCTTAATTTATTTCAATTTGGTTCACAATTCAATTAAATTTTTTTTTCTTCGATATTTCTCGTATTTGTATTTGGAAGAGCGCATTAAGTATTCAAGCCTTATCGCAATCACGTGTGAAAGAGTATGTATACAAGCCAATCACTACCAAAAACTATATTACATTACACATAATTAAATAACTAAAGTCAAGCAGCACTACATAAAATTTTCGCGCATGCTTGTCGCGTCAATTGCTCGCGAGATTTTTTGCCGCATCCATCGTTATTCACAGTTACAGACCAGGCATAATCTATCAAATCAAAAAGATTTTTGTTCTTATACATATATCTGTATATTATCAATTATCTTATAGTTTGAACGTGGAAGAGAAACATTAATTGGACTTAATTAAGAGTAAAAATAAATATAATTGAAATAAATGGAAACTTGGATGGTACTGATTGGTAAAGATAGTAAAGATTATGTAAAGAAAACGCACAGATTGGCAAATAGTGTTCGCTTCCTATTTATTTGTTTGGATTCCCAGAATTACTGAAATATTCAGAATCTATATTGATTTAAACGTTATGCAATACAATTGTGATGGTGTGCAATTAACCTCAAATATGTAGTAATGTAATTAGAGAAAATGAAAAGATTTGTGAGGCATTTTTTAAGGGCTCATGCTTGAGAACGCAAAATAACTCTACCAATGATAGTTATTCGATTACAAAGAAAAAAATATTTGAAAGGGCAGAAACGACATCAGACAATTATCAACACGATAATGAAGATATTGAGATGGCATTAAATTGATGAATATTCAGTTTGAATGTATTTAAGAGTCATCGATAGAAAGAGGGAAGATTATGTATGCAAATTGAACGATCGAATGGTCGGTAAGAAGAAAAAAACAACAATCAAACGAATTCTAGAATGAATGCCATTGTAAATGTATCATTAACGATTATAACCATAAAATTATATATATCTTATAATCCATATGAAAAATTACTAATAATAATACAAAATGAACGAAATCAATCGAAAACAATACTAACGATATACTTGATGCAAAAAAAAATGATAATGTTCCTTTTTCGCAATGGCGTTTGTGTGCAACAAACGTCGAACAAAGAATAGACAAATTTCGTAACGAATAGGGGAAGCGTCGTCGACTGCAAGCACGTATCTGTCCAATATGTAATATGGATAACAATGCCCCAAGTACCACAACACTGAACATCGCGACAAATAATAACATTAATGTACATAATGTAAAGAGAGATGAATAGCATAAATGAAAAAAAGTCATCATCACGAAATATTGTACATAATTTCATGAGGAAGCATCAGTAGGTTTAATGGAGTACCCAATGGCTCGAGAATTGTCATTGCAATCTCAATGGGAGTCAATAAAAATGGAACTCAAATTGAAACCAAGTTTTATCATTCGGTAGAAAGAAAATATCGATTAAATCTACTGAGTGCCTGATCAACATTTCCTCGATGTTATTGAGTTTTAAATCATAAGGAAAATTTAAGTTCTAAACTCTATCATTTCTTCATAAAATAAATCCTCACTGTCGCATGTTTTTCATATATATATATATATATATTCTTTAATCACAGTCAACAATATACAAATGATATTTGCTTCTTTTTTATTTGCACACTTGTCCATTTTTTCTCAATCCTTGTCTATTCAATTTTGTATTTGAAACGTCTACTCAATGTTTCTTCTAATTTTAGTCATTAGTATTCACTGCCTAACGAATAAAAAATGTAACTCGGCTCTAGAGTTCAATATGATCACCAAATAATCACCAAATTGCTTTTATAAGAATGAATATTTATATATACAGATAAACTTCGTAGTGCAGAAGTTCAATAACTGTAACTTGATTAGTGTGTTATAGCCTATTGGTGTTACTTAGTTTATATATTTTCATTTTTGTTTCATTTTGGCTGAATTTATAGCAAACAAAACAACGTGACGAACAACCTCTTAGACTTCTCCGAGTTTGACACTTTGAGCAATAGCAGTAGCGGCCCCTTATTCATGCTGCCATCAAATATTGCTAATGAGGATTCCCTCAACTCTAATCTTAATCCATCGGCAATGCCATTCACTCCTATGGTCAACCCCTTTGTGCCCATCGCAACAAACGCCAATACTAATCCGTTTCAAGATAATTTCTCCAATAATAAACCCCAAGACAACAATCAAATACCAGGTAATGCAATGAAAATGAATGTATGATTAGCTATAGAAAACAATAACTGTGACACCTCATTTCTCAGTTATGTGTGAATGCATGCATGTATGTATGTATGAATGTGTGGTGCAAGCATGCGTACATCTTCCCTTATTTTTGTTCCAGATCTTTTATCATAAAGTAAATGTTAGATACTTTGATTGGTGATGAATGGATTATGCAAAATGATTGATGGATGAAAATAAAGAAAAAAAACACATACCAGTCTGTCAATGTGCAACATTAAGGGTAACATATTTTGTGAATTCCTTTCACAGTAAGTAAGAGAGAAAAGATAACAAAGTCAGATTATGCGACGATGAAAGAACAACCCATGAGAAGATAACGGGCATGGGAATAAAAGAGATGATGATGGATAGCGAAAAGTGATTGTACATAACGTGCTATTACAGTATGGTGAAATAAACAAACGAACTGGGTGAGGGAGAGTGAGAGAGAGAAAGAAAAGAACGAGAAAATCGTGTAGACGAAAAACGAAAATTGACTGGGATGGAATAATGGCAGTATCCTTGGAACGAGCTGCCTCGTTCCATAAATTCTGAGAAAACGATTAGCATTGATCCTGAAGCATGATGATTATTTGGAAAATGGAGGAGAAAACAAAATAACGGCGAGAGATGATGAAGAAATGTAAAATAATATATGACGTTAATTAAAATTGATAACTATACAGTCGCGAAATGGGGAAACGAAAATCATTAGACAATGAAACAACAGCCCTACTACCCGTTTTAGTATGCTTATCGATTATTAGACACTAACTTTTTAGAGAAGAGTAATATTCCGATAGGAAATTATGCCTATTTATATAATATTATTTTACATACATACACATATTATTCATTCATTCATAAAGTTACACACAAATAACACAAACACGAAACACACATCTGTATTTTTAGTGTATTAAATGTCATTAAATTAATTTTCAAACACAATGTTAGTTTGTTTTCTCCGGGGCCTCTGCATTGATAATGATGGTGGTGATACGATGAAAGTTGAAAAATTTGTTTTATTAATTCCAGTGATTGAATTATGATCGAAATTGTATTTAATTATGGGATTCATAGACGTTGCACAATTAATTTTTCGGGAGAAAAAAATGCAGGAACAAGCATAGGTTCAATTAACAGTATGTACGGGACAGAACAATTTTTGTGCATAAATATATGTCAGACCTCATAAATGAATTGTGGAAAACAGTAATGAAAGACCAGACCATTCGAAAATTATGTCTTATGGTAATAATTATGTCCAATTTAATATAAACCAATGAGAACGATGAATAAAGTACGAGAACTTTCTTCCGGAATATATGTTTTCAGTGTGAGCGCACTAGTCACGTGGTTTCACTTTTTTTCTCCACACGCACCCCTTGAATAATAACAAAATATTGTTGGGCATCGTTGGTTAACCATCGGACAATTCGATTATGTTTTTTTTACACAAATTTTTTAGAAATAAATGAAATTGATGTTGGTGATAAAATAGAAAGAGGATGATTCATTGTGCAATCTGTGATGATGGGTTCTTGGCTGAATAGTCACTACTAGATATATTTTGTTTCTTTTGATAGAAGTTTAGAACATTTTCTCTTTTGTTATTCATAGTATTCGAAAATGTCGAATGATAATTTCGACGGGCCTATCTATGTCACATTGGAAGAATGACTAATGACTGTGCAAACGCGGACTAGAATGATGAATACAAAAGTAAGCTCTGAAGTTGAATATAGAAATATTGCTAATTAGTGGCTATTTATTATTAGTGCAAATGTGAAGGAAGATTGAGTCCATCGCGTTTTTTGCCCACACTCAATGGCGCACTACATATGTTTCTGATATACGAATTAAAATGTATTTGTTATATATAATGTACAAATATTTTGCAATTTGTGAATCTGAATTCGATATTTGTATTGGTATAATTGGTAATACAAATTTCAATAGAAGTTATTTTCTTGCAGGATGTAACTAGGTATCCGATTATAAAATCTTAAATTAACGATTTTAGGAAATAAAAAGTGTATCTACACGTTTTAATAAAAATTGTTTTAGTATTATTTACTGAATACATAATCAATAAATTATTATTCATGCCAATGGACATTCAAGACTAGAATCAAGTACATGTAAAACTCTCGAGTGGAAAAGGTCATTAGTAGAATATTTTATGCCAACAATTTATCATGTTTGTCATTAATTATTAATTATAAGTTATCCACCATTTTTCTTATGTCCTATGGATTTGTTTTTCTGTTTACGTTTCCCGCATAGTTCGATCACACTTGAATAATTTCCGGCAAATAACTTTCCGTAATCTATGACATGAAAAAAAAAATGGCTTCTGGAGAAATATCAATGCGAGATATTCTTTAAATAGTCCATTGAGATGTTAAATTTGACCTTACATTTGTGCGAGCACGCAATTTTTTCTTCTTTTTTTCTTTTAGATGTCTAGGGGGGGTCATAAAAAGCTTAACTTGAAGTTTGTGGGGTCTCAACCCTTGTCCCCTGACTGCCATATTCAATGACTTGAATAAATTTGAAAAAATATGCAAAAAGGATAGGAGAGATTACTCGCGTATTGGCACACTTCGTGGCGTATTGGTGCACAGTTGACGCGTACTGGTTTTAGAATATGCAGATTTGAAATTTTCCGCGTATTTCAGAAAATTGACGCGTATTGGTTTACAGTGTAGCCAAAAACATAAAGTAATTTGCAAGCCAGTGGCACTGCTGTCAAGATAGTCTAGTGTTTCATGTATGGAGGGTAGAGGTACCTCTACCCATCATAGATATGAGCAATGTCGTCATCAACAAGTGTTTCTCAAGGTTGTTTGGACAAAAGACTTTACTCTTTGGTTCGGAGAGAAGAATTGTTCACTTTTTGGAATAAAATTATTCAGTGAGACGCATGCGCAATTGTTGCAATTCAATTCCCGCCAAAAGAACGCCATCTCCGTTTCCTCCTCCTACATTTTTCCTAAAAAACAGATGAACTCATACAATCTTGGTCAATTGTTCTTATGATTGCTTTATGAATGAACTGCATTTCTCTTTTGGGAATAGTATTGGAGAATTGGACCTCATTTGCGAATAATTATTATCAAGCGAATCATTATTTTGTTCATTTTTATCCATTTGTCAATAGGAATGTGAATTTGTAGATATTCATAAGACTGAGATTTTTGTAGAACAAATGAACTTCATTATATTACGAACGACTAACTGGGTAATGCAAATTACGCTGCTGATGCCTAAATATTTGAAAATTAATCAAGTGGTTCAGTGATGGTGACCGATACACTAAGTAAAAAAATATGAACCTCCGATCGAAATATGAAATTCATCGATGAATTGGTGAGAACCGAAACTCTATCAGTCTACTATAATTTAAAAGAGGAACCTATCACACGAACGAAAGTTAATTTGAATGGATGCGTTTTTGAATTTCCTGAAGTTCTTGCACTATCCCATCATGCCCAGAGTATCATCAATCCATTCCAGGTTCTTCTCATATGCATGTGGGATATAGTGGCGATGTTCATACGAAAAATTCTAGCTCGCTATCAACTTTGTGTCTCACTATTTGCATTTCTGCTACGAATGCACAATTGCAAACGTCCGATAAATTCTAGAGGCGCTGCATTCATCACATGTGAATTATATAATTATGTATTTATTTTTGAACAAAATATGAGGTGATATAATACAAAAGCAATGCCGAGCAAAAAAAAAGTATTGATGATTTGCTTTGGTGAGTTTGAATCAACTTCTTGTCATAGTCATTAAAAAAAAAGGAACTGTTTTATTTTCTGGTTTGAAATTTTATTTTGATAGGCAACACATGTCGATCCACAATAGCCGAAGCAGTTTTTGATGACATCATAATCAAAATAGGATTGGCCAACGAGTGGGAGGTAGATAGTGCTGGTCTGCGGGGTTATCACTTGGATGAAACACCGAATGAAAGAGCAATGATCACGCTGAGAAGAAATGGAATAATTAATTATTCACATCGTGCTCGAGTTGTAGGTCGTTTGATACATTTCATCACCTATACTTAATCTTTCCAATTTTGTTTCCGATGATTATAGTAGCAAATATGTTCATTATATTATTTATAGATCACATCGGAGGATTTTTTCATGTTTGATTGGATCTTTGGGATGGATAATGGTAATATGGTCGAATTGAATCGAATGAAACCACAAGGATGTAAAGCTAAAATTGAACTACTCGGTAATTTCGACCCAACTGGAGAAAGTATTATCAGAGATCCATATTGTGTGAGTTTGGATTCTTCGCTAACATTTGATTTCAAACATATTGATAAACTGCTGAGATATGCATAAAATTTAATTTGTAGGACCCTGACTGTACTGGTTTTGTGAAAACATACGAACAATGTTTGCGAAGTATTACCAATTTCCTACAAATGCATCACAATAATACACTCTGATTGGGAATAGCCGAAACTATCTTTCAATCCTTGGTCAAGATGTTTGCACCAAAAATATATTTCAATAACTTCATATACAAAAATTGGTTTCGTTTACTTCACACAATGCCCTGAGACATACGCTTTAACAATATTTCGATCATCGCCGGAGTAAATGAAACGCTGGAACTTTTCTTTAAGAGTGTAATTAGCCAAATTATCCAATGGGCCATCAGGAGTGTTGACATCGATTACCAGGGCATCGAATTGTTTTCCAACAACTAAATTACCGACTTCATCATCAATCGCTAAAGCTGAATAAAAAAAGCATAAGTGTTTCTATATAATCATTTTCACGTATCAATATTGAATTACCTTTTGCTCCGCCTAAAGTTGCTAAGTGAAATGCGTCAACATAACTTATCGATCTGTATGGCTCTTTCTTTATCATTGCAAGATGATTTGATACTTGGAGTGCTGAGCGTATTGCGTCAAGCATACACACACTCTGGCCGCCAGCAACATCTGTTGAATAAATTTATTGGAAATTCATTATTCTATATAGGTATTTTCCAAATTGAAATTCCAGAAATAAATCACCTGTGCCAAGTCCAACTGTCACTCCATATGATCTTAATCGTTGAATGTCACATAGACCACTTTTTAAACAAGTATTTGACGAAGGACAATGAATAACAGATGTGCCATGCTCTTTTAGAAGTTCCAACTCGCTGTCTTCCAGATGAACACCATGAGCGAGAATAGTCTGTTTAATAAAAAAAATGTTTATTTTTATATGGTATTAAATGTTGATAAATGAATGCTTTATGTCGATAAATGAATTCATACTTTCTTTGTTAATAATCCTGCAGTATTATAAACGCTTGTATACGTTGGGCAATCGGGGAACAGTTGCTTGCATGTTTCGATCTCCAATTGATTTTCCGAAACATGTGTCTACACATCGCGAATAATGTTTATTATGAATTCAACGTGATGGTTTTTGGAATGTTCAGTTGTATACCTGAATATGGAGCTTGAAATCTTTCGCGATTTGCGCGAGTCCTTTCATCAATTGCATTGAACAACTCAATGCGAATCTTGGAGTTATGATTGGTTTTACCAAAGGATCCTAAGTAGATAAAAATTATTACACAACTCGAATATTTTGGCAGCATAATAAAATTCATAGGATATTCACGTCGATTCGGAGAACATCTTTGACGAATTCCTCAGTATTCTTGATTGAGTCTGCAGAACTCTCATAATAATTATCTTCTCGGACGCAATCCATATTAACTTTACCAACAAATGCTCTTTGTCGGTATTTCGATGCTGTTTTCGCTAGAATGTTTGATGATTTCCCATATAAAGAGGCAAAGTAACAAGCAGTAGTGGTACCAAGAGACAGCGTACGTTTCTATTGCGAAATATAACTAGTCAATACTGTCTCATGATTTATGTATAATCATTGTATTAATATGAAAATCGAATTATAGACAAACCACAACAGCATCAAACACTCTTGCTGCATATTGTTCGTCAGCGAATTTCCTTTCCAGTGGAAATGTGTAGGAATCTAACCAGTCTAAAAGATCTTTATCATAGCCAGTGCCAATATTTGGTAACTGCACTGCATGGATATGACAATCTATGAATCCAGGTATAAAAAATTGACCATTTTCCAATATTGTGTATGTATGTTGTGGTGTTATAGGTATATCGGATGAATAGTCGACACCAACAATCTGTAAATGAAGTTAATAGGGATACATAATTAGAACAGAGCATGTTAAAGACCAAAAAAAGATTTTGGACCGACCTTTCCCCCTTCAACGAGAATGCCAACGCGTTCGATGATAACCAGCTCACAATTCTCATCTGTTTGAACAATTGGACCAATAAACACTTGACGATTCATGTTTGAAGCTGTATTCTGACATGCGTATATTTGTTTTCACTCAATCCTGGATGCTGTCTAGCGACCAGATACCGTTCATGAATAATTGTGATCGTGTGATCAGAGCTGCAATCCACATTCCATGTGATAATGATCACTGCGTCCAATTCCGCTTCTTGGAATGAGGTGGCGCCGAGAGCGCGATGAAAAGTCAATATTTGAAATAATTGTATCGTTGCCATAGAAGGCATAATAATATTCGTTCACATGTGATTCACTTTAATAAGGAAAAAGTAGATACTGGTGAAGGAGAGTTATAACAGAAAACATGAGTAAGAACCGAATTGATTCCAACGAACCGAAGATGAAGAAAACATCTGATAAACCACCGCCTGCCACTTATAGAGACTATTTGGATATGGATACAGATGAGGAAGAATTTGGTCGCCAAGGTATACTTTATACCAAATATTATTCAATGATTGTAGTTGAACGTCACATTTAATTTACAGAAACACCCGAGCCAGATGAAGAGCTACCACCAGAACCTGAAAAACCTTCATTCACCGATAATGAACTCGAAACTCTTGTTGTTATATTACAATCTAAACTATGATAATACATAATTTACAATGATTCTGATTTCATTGTGATAATTCAATTTTTACAGGTGACATATGTGCAGAATTTAACGGTGGTATCAAATGTCGGTGAATTAGTTTTATCAGAAGAATCTATCAATGTTATCCGCGAATACTTTTGCAATCCCTCTCATACGATATTAACAATTTACTACAAAGCCCCAGAACACAAAGCACTTTTAGATTTTCCAGATTATTCTGAATGGGGATTAACATATTTCTTGAGATCACCATGGCAAATTTATACAGTGGATAATTTCATGTCAACTGTGCTTTATGGAAGCATAAATAGCCACATGGAAAATTCATTACTAAAATTTTTAGAAAATATTTATGCACCGATCGCACTCAATAATGAGGATTGGCCGAAAGGTAACTAAGAATTCAATATTAATTCAAGAGTTTGATGAAATATTCTGTTGCAGTTACCAAGGATCAAGTTTTTTCGAATTTAAATGAATTCTTAATGAGTCTCACTAGTGCAACTTACCAATCTATGGGTCTTTCTATTCTCTATATACCACGAGAGGGAACGCTAAAGCATCAGAGAGATGGATTGATTAAAGAATCATCGTCAGACTTAGCCAATGTGAAGAATAGTCTCATGCATTCGACTGATGAAGAAAATAATGAAATAATAGAAAGATTAGAACGAGTTGCCCGTTATTGGATAAAACAAATACGTATCGTGCTATGTGGCTTCAGTATTCCATCAAATTCTGTATACAGAACTATTATTGATGAAATTCAATTTTTGAATTACCAGTGTTAGTTTAGATGCTTCTAATCATATTCTAATGAAAGATACGATTTTTTTTCCAAAGACAATTTTTGACTATCACATGTTTTAGTTGAGAACTTAAGCTGCCTTCAGCATCAGCTCTCAAGTGAATCTGTTACTACAATTGTTCACAAATTGGAAATGGCAAATTCCTCCAGTGTCACTGGTTTTAGATCTCTCATGAGTGAGATTAACGCGAAAGCTGCTGAAGCAGCTTCGAATATCACTTACTTGAGTCTGTTGATAGACTATTGTTGCGACTTCGAAATCCCAGATGGTATAAAGGATTATACAACAAATATATTACTCTTGATCCGCTTCATTGCGATAGAATCAGAATTTTATAATGACACGTAAGTGAAGAATTATTCTAGACGAATATACTTGGTAATGGACAGATTCACACACGAATCGTATTAATTTGATTCAGCGACAAAATCCAAGGACTCTGTCGAGCTTTGGGAACACAAATTATGATGCAGTGTAAAAAGCAAATCGACTTGAAAGTTGTGTTGATGAACGACCCACAAATTGGTAAACAAATGCTCAAAAATTGTATAAATTGTTGTGAAAAATTCGCAAAAATATTCAAGCAAGTAAGATTGATTATAATTATCAAGGTAAATTCATATTTGCTGAAGCTGGTTCTTGATACTGCATTCTTGTTCACTAGCTGGCAATTACGGACAGAACTTTTGGAAAGGCGACATTTTCAAACATAGATGAAAAAACTGCCTTCTGCCATGTGAATACGTTTATCCAACGTTGTCGAGATCTTATTGAAGTTTCAGACACAAGAATTGTATTCGACATGCGTGATGAAGTCAAGAGGATCGGTGGTGCAAAAGCACCAGAACACGAAACGCAATACCAAAAAATACAAGAATTGTTCTATAAAGCGTTAGACAAAATAAAAGAAAACCGTGAATGCATTCTAGATGTTTCATCATCTGCATGGCTTGAGCAAATATTGAACTTTCGATGTCAAGTAGAAATTATAGATAATATGATGAACAATCTAATACACGATATATTTAACGACATACTCAACGTCGAAGAGGGTTTGGAGGCTCTATATTCCATGAAAAGATTTGAAATACGAAAAAATTTGCGACAAACCCTTCATAATTATTGGACATTTATTTGGGATTTATTTGACAATGAACTAAAAAATATGATAGTCAATATTGATAAAAACTTTGTTATGCATAATGATTTTGAACGTGTTCCAACCAGCACCGTAACACTGTGCCGAGTGAAAAAAAATTATTTAACGAGACAATACAACATGTTGATTGATGCATCTGATTGGTTCGATGATACAACTTCTACATCAACCATTGAAAAGTATCAACGAGTTTGTACGACTTTGACACACGAGGAGGAAATATCCTAATAACTAATATATTATAAATGCATAAGTTCATTGCGCATTGTCGTGCACTAATCAAATCTCAAGTCGAACAATAAAATTATTTTTCTGCTTTCCGGCCGAAGGGCAGAAAAATTCATTTCCTTAGAATCAAGTTATCCTATAATGGAAATTATGTCATTATGATAAGCCCATAAAGCTTTTGTAATCTCATATGACTTGCGGCTTAATCATGCTGATGCTCATAGATTGGAAACATAGACATGTATTCATATAAATTATAGGCCCAAAGTAGAAATGGTTGAATGCTTTTTCAAACTCTGAATATATGTATATAAAAATAAATATAATAAATCACTTTGGCATTATTTGGTAAAAAAATATTATGTCATGGGATTTGTAACGCGATTCTATTTGGCACTTAAATTTTTGTTCTTCAGCACACCTAGTATTCATCACTAATGAGATCCAGATGCTAAAATTTCTGGTTTAGGAACTATTGTGAAAATTGGTGTATTCAATTCACAGTTAACAATATCCAACAATTCGCTTCCAGAGCTGGCAGAACCGCTTACTATTCGTGTCAAATCAGGTTGTACTTTGTTCGATGCTGACGGCAATAAAAATATAAGCGATAGAGCTATAATAATATGCCATATACTGTGAGTAAACTGATAGTTGGCTTCTGTTTCCACGGTTGCGAATAAAACTAAACCTAATATTACTAACGACAAACCCACACACATTTTTAGAATACCCCGTGGCCATTTCCATTTTTCCAATTTGTAACACTTATATATATAATTTCCAATTACTATTGCAACGCCAATCGCTAATGGTATGAGAATACTTGGTAAACCTGTTCTATCTGATTCAACTCCAATTGCAATAATCAACACACCAACCATGTGACAAAATGATACTAAATGAAAATGTAATTGAGCCATTGCCACTAATGTCACCCAGAAAGCAAGAATGCTTGAAAAAAAATCACCGTATTGCAATACTTCATATTTGGCAACGCAATATTTCATTGACTTTTGATCACAGGCATGGTAAAGTGAAGAGAATAACATCGTAGCAAAATATACTAACGCTTCAGCATAAAGTTTTCGTTTCGTCGATAAGTAAATTGCCGGTAAAAAAAATACATTACTGAGTACTAATATTAATGATGTGAACATTAGCGATGATCGTAATTCAACATCCGTTGCATCAGTGCATCCCCATCCTTTATATCCTAGAAGTTATAATTAATCAGGCTTTGATATAGCTTTCATTTGATTACGACCATTCACTCAAATAATTACCTCCAAAACAAGTACATGTTGTATAGTGTAAGAGTCCTCGATGAATTTCTTCACACACACCATACTGGCCACACGATTCCGGACCGGAAAATACACATTGTCTCGTATGGATATCCATCGATACCAAGATTTCCCCCATGTCACAGCGAACGGGATTTCTACATTTATGTATAGCCATTGAATCAAAAAATTATCATTTGCGAAAAAATAAACAACTTACCCATTAGAGAAACATTTAACTTGCAGGGAAATATACCATGTGTCAGGTTGAGGATATGGGATTAATAGATTTGCTCCGTGATTACTGACAGATGATAGATTCATCTTCATATTTTGGTTATCGCATATTATCTGGCCATTAATTCGAGTAGGCACACGGCCACGACGAACGCAGGCATTTACTGTAATTTCTTGCTTAGTCATTGATTTATCTATTTCAAGGTGCATTCCAATATCGAGTGAGCCACCAACATCAACTAAAGATAGTATATTGAATTGAGCTATGACTGGATATGTATCAGTCAAAACAATCCATGGTGTTAGCCAGTCCCTTCCTTGGAATAAATATACACCGGAAAAAGTTTTGACCTGTTTAACTCTGATGAGTTGAAATCTGCGTGGACATGGATCTTCATCCATATAATTTCCTGCGCTTCCGATGTCAAGTAGATTTTCATAGGGAGGCAATGATTGAACTTGTAACGTATGGTTGAGACTCGGAATCCAATGACGTTTCAGATTAGTTTCAGTGACTTTCACTGGACATTCTGTAGAAAAATCCACTACTATATTTTAATGTGATAGATAATAATAGAAACACTTGAGCATTTTATTCAAAACGTACCGAAAATAGTAACTTCAACATTGAAATCTACCACACTATCCGAGACCACGAGTAAATAATAATAACTATCTTCATACGGTGTCCTTTCAGTAAAAGAATAATTACTGTTTGTACTCAAGTTCTCTTTCCAATTAGAAAGTGTATGATCGAATCTTGGTAATGTTCGCCCTTGCAGTGACAATCCTTTGATACAAACATTTGATTGCGCTCTTGTTCTGTTAAATGTAAAATTGCATCCCGACACGGTAATGTGGAAGCGCCATGTTCCTGACGGTATGAAGACTCTGTAGGAAATATTACGATAATATCAATCATTGTTCAAAATGATTCGCAATCATAATTACTCACTTGTAGTATGTTGATGGCTGTTTTGTTCTCATCGATTTCTTATAACCAATTGGAATGCTTTCAATACCATTCTCTTGGGGCCAAATACCAACTGACCCGATGCTATAATGACATTTATGTCCGATCCCCTATAATTCATAATAAATATGGTGACAAAAATGATATGGTGATTCTGTTATGTTTTTCATGCATGCTGGCACCAAAATTTACAAATTTCTTACTTCTTGCTGTACTTTTTCATCCCACGGACTTAAATACGCTCCAACGAACCAATCACCCGGTTCTGGGCTATGTATTGGTACAACAACTGAAGTTTCAGCTTCATAAGTTGTAATAGCAGTTACAACAACCGCGTCATTTCTCTCTGAATACATATTCGGTGGTACTGTGGCATTGTTTAATGATATTATTGGATAACTCCCCCGTTGCAAATAGCTGCAAATTCATCATGCAATTCGGGAGCTGAGTAAAACTTTACGAATAGAAAATAAGTTTCGGTGAAGGATTAAATTGCAGGAATTCTTTAACACTAACATGTGTACTTCTCTTGGTATACAATTTTTGTGATCCATGAATACAGCAAACTGCCATGTCGCTCGATAAACTTCTCTAGGTATTGTGTAGTGAAAAGTAGCAACATCACTGTAGCTCTTGAAACCATGAAGCGAACCTTCTTGACTTGCCTCTGGTACAAAAGTAGTACCACCTACAATGTTTAAGATTACAATATGATATATCTAATATATATACATACTATGGATTTCGAATTCGAGTAATAACTATTTACCATTGAAGAATAGAAATAGAAGGAACACGGTATTGTAGTTGGGAAATGTAATTGCATATTGTAAATTAGGATGTGCCATTCGTGTGACTCTCTGTCGATTTAATTCAATCAAGAAGTTCTGTTGCCGACTCATGAATCAAACCATTTTTTCTTTTACACCTAATTTATCTAGGACTTTACGTTCTTTAAAATTTATTAATAACATAACCTCACATTTTACTGATTTTCGATTGAAAACCCGGATTCGACCAGATATAATAATTAGTTTACAGACCTTCGATTTCCGTATATCTCTATTTTAATTATTATCGTCATTTATTGTTATTGGTATTCGATTTGCTATAACTATTGCTAACTATTATAGGTTATGTTTAATATGCCCAATTTTCGAGCACTACACAATTTTGTTGTTGACTATGAATTATAAATGAGAGTTGATATGAAAAAAGTATCAAAATATAAAAACATGAGACATGAATGTGAGACAGGGAAAGGAGGAGTATGGACTGGGAACGTGAAATTGTGAATATGCAGACGACAGTCGATAATACAGTTTACAGCCAAAATGTTATTGAAGTAAGAAAGACTAAACCGCGAAATTATTTGAATAAATGTAATATTATGAATTGATTCTGACTCAATAGTCGATTATAATAATGTTATTTTATTGTTGTATTATATGTATTACTTGGACAACTTTTGAAAAGTATCAGTTTGTTGTGAGATTGATTCTGTCCTGAGTTTCGATTAGATGTGACACATGATGTGAAATAAATGTACTTCTATTTATTATCATTTGAAGAGTAGGATCATTTGTAATATCAGTAGATGAATCAACATGCGATGGAAAAATAAATAATTACTCGAATAACTTTAGGTAAAAGGTTTTGTCAGCTCATTCTTATTTCACGAGTATCTATATTTTCTTGTCGATGAAGATATCACCGAATATATATTATCGGAAAAATTTATAGTTGATGCGACCACGAACAGTCAGAGCTTTGATCCAGAATTGAAAATCATTCATAAATATCAGAAATATACGAGCTGATATACTCTAAAAATTTTGAGAACTTGAATCAAAATTTCGAGTTGAAAAAAAGTACCGCAGATCTGACTTATTTTAAAATGGAATACAAAATTTTATGTTTATAAGCCCTAACATAACTAATTCGATGAAAAAATGGCATATGCTACGTACTATAACGGCTCAACAAGCTAGACTCACGTTCCCCCATAAGTTTAATAATAATATATTCTATGATACTTGAACGAATCTGTATTTGTATTTCGAACGGCCGCAGGAAGCTCAGGCTTCATGGCCAAATAAATTCTAAATTAATAAAAATAAAAAAAAAATCACCCACAAAAAAAAAACATAGACACAAAATTTGTCAAACTATTGAATTCTTCGTGTACGATAAATTATAATAGTCAGTGAAAGGTTTGATTCTATGTGATTCAACTTCTCTGTACACATTTGTCTTTGTAAAAATATATTTTTCATATTCACACCTCAATATCAGGTTCAGCCACCGGTAGTAGCACCGTGGTACTCGTGATTGGTTGAATTCGTCCTTTCCTACACAATAATACTTTAACTCTGTCAGTTATTGCTATTTTTGGTGTCGCTTTCACAATCACTGGTACAGGGATTCCACTTGGAAGTAGAGGCAAATCAATTGCACGAGGTTTGATAATTGTTTCAGAAGTTCGGAATACCAAAAAGAGTTCTGGTTTCGCTACATTATCTGAAACATTGGTCACAAGTGTACGAATATTATATGTTGGACCAAGTCCTAATACACTAACTTCCAGAGTAATTGGAACAGCATCTTCATCATCGCGAAAACGCAAAATTTGTTGTGCTTTTTTAGCGATACACAAGCGTAATCGAAGCTGGCTTTGTTGGAAAGTATTATGGATTTTGACGGCTTCAGATCTTTCACGAATCGATTGTTCAACGAATAATCGTGTCTTCTTTGGTATAACAAGTCTGCCTTGATTAGCAACAGTAAGGTTGTTTGTGGCTGCGGCGCGCACATTAAAATTTGCGGTACGTTTCAAAATTTTTACATATAATCCACCGTGTATTGTAACCATTGCCATTGCGCGTTCTTCTTGTCCCATCCTTCCAAACTGAAATATTTCATAATGATTAATAAAAGAGGGATTGCATTGAGTTTTTGAAAAATCTTACTTTCATTGCTGAGATAGGTTCAATCGTCGTTATTGTATCAACGTGATGTTGGGTATCATAGATGAGAACCCCAACACGAGGAACACTGATTGCCAGTAAGGACAAACCAGTTTGTGGTACTGGTAAACCAGTCATGTCTAATGCCAAACCAGGAAGTTGGACGCACCACAATCGTACGCCTTTCATTGAAAATCCAGCGAGTTTGCCATCCATAGTGACAATAGCTACACCTCCACAAGTGAGAGGTGAAATTGCAACAGCTGGTGCCGAAAGTTTGTTCCAGAGATTTATCGTCGCCAAACCTTTACGCAATGATCCAACTCTACAGTCTCTTGATATTACGAATATTTTACCACCCCCAGACCAGAGACCTGTGCTACAGAGTGCAACTGGTGGCCAGCCGACATGATGCTTTTCCACCAAAGCAAATGATCTTGCAAACATAATGATAAACATGACAAGACAAATCATGGAATAAAAACTGAAATGTTTTTGAAAAATCACCTCGGATCCAGAACTAACAGCTCTCCTGACTCCGTTCCAATAATTAAACAACTACTGGCTGGATCATTCCACGTATCTTTCCGTATTGATCCAATTGTTGTAACGGAATTCAGGCGAATCAACGGCAGTCTCCGATACTGATTAGCGAATTCAATTCGATGATGCTCATCAAGAGACAGAAATTTCAATGTCCGAGGTGAGATAAAAACTGCTCCGAGCTCTTTCAAAAGTAATCCAAGATCATCAAATAATGTTTGAACTTGAAACTCTGGATCCAATCCAGCTCTATGCCAAATCTGAAATGGAATAAAGAGAATATTCAATATTCTACAGAAATCTGTGGGATAATAATGTGTATAAAACATTCCATACCTCACGTTCTTTCGGATGAGCGTCCAAATAAGGTAAACAATATTTGAAATGAGGTTTCATATTTTTGTAAATGAACACATTGGGACCCATTGCTACTGCTACAACAGCAGATCGTGGTTCAGCATTCTCAGTATAAAATCCTATTACACCACAAGATGGTCCTGTTAAAATGTGTTCACTAACTTGATCGCTCCCATTGAATACTCGGACCTGAAAATAGTCATCCATATCTGTATCATACGTTTTTCTTCATCATTTCACTATTTTTCGTTCATGTTCAAAACGTAAAGTATTTCACCTTAGCAGAGTCGGTATCTTCGAAGCCCAAATCTACAACAATAAGTTTGGCATCACCATTCCCTGATATGTCTATCATATCCAGTCCACCAGGCAAAGTGTTCATTCTCGTGCTTGGTTCCCATACCGCTTCCAGCCATCGACTGGAACTAAGTCTTGACCCAATATTTCTCTCCATTCTGGAAACGATTAACGCAAGTCATTTCTCCAATATAATTGCTATATATTGAAATGTTTATCTAATTTCATTACTGTAAATCTCATACTCACATTGATAATCGAACGTTGGACTATCTATAACGCGTTATTATTATCACTTTGAACTGTATCGCCTCATGTCAATTATTATTTTTGTCGAAGGCCGCGGAAAAATCAATTTGTGCATAATTCTGCTGCATTATTAGAGTTTTTATCACCTTGTTTTTGTTGCGTATAACATACTTGCTTATAGCACGATTGTGATTACACTATACAACACGATCTATTATCATAGAGGTATCGGTTTGTTTTCCTTTTCGTATCCATGGTGCTTTCATTCTCTGGTCCGGATAGTTATCGCGGCGCGGCATTCGAAAGGTGTTATTGTTTACATTATTTCGTAGACTCGCTACTGCTTACTGCCCGGTTGTGCCTCTTCAGATACTTATTACTACTGAGCGTGTCAGTTTATTATACGCAGTCGTATGATATGCCGTTTCAATATTGAATCGAATGATTCATTGTTCAAGTGGATCCGTTGAGCTCGGCTGAATTTATTTGATAGACTACGTCGGATTTGCAAAAATTATTGAGAGCATAATGCATATGCAAACCAGCACACCACTTGTTTCAAAACAGGATACAACGGCTCAAGTTGGAGAAAAAACCAAAACAATACGTCAACAACTTTTTGAAAATAATGCAGCTCAGTCTGGTAAGATGGGAAAGGATCAGTGGGATTTTACCAACGGACCACATTTCATTGACTTCGCCGGGTCGATTTCTGATCCACATGATTCATTTTTTGGTAAACTGTATATATAACATTCATCGAACAATTATTATTGTTAGAATAATTGGTGATGTATTTATTTACTTCTCTTTTTTTTTCACTTGTATGTAGATGGTAGAAGATCTGACAAGGGCACTCCATCAAACCATCTCCACCTTCCTTTTTCGACGGCAGCTGGCAGCGACAGTCTGATTAAGTAATGTATAGATTCATAATAATTCAAGTGTGAATTTTTTAGGGGTTTAATGTGATCAGAGTGTGATTAACCATGATTAGTTTAGTTGTTTGAGGAACTGCTCCATCTCCGAGATTGAATCAGGTTCGGAGGATACCACACTCAAAGCATCAATAGTGGAGGATGCTGATAACACATTTGGAGGGATTCATCTAATTCCTGATGTAGTTTCGAATTTAAAAATTTTTTTGGATTTGTGATTAACTTATCGTATTCAGTAATTTCATCAACTTCCTTAGGCGAAGCCGGTGGACAATGAGTCTGTCAATAAAAGTGGGGAACGTAGACGATCTACAATTGTTCATGCATTCTCATTTGAGATGCGTGAAAAAGAAAAGCAGGAGCATAAACAGGCACGTCTTCAATATCAGGTGATTACATTTTTCTCTCTTTTTTATGATGAATTGGGATGTTTTGGATTGGGTTGTTTGATATTAACTATTAAACATTTCTGTGCATTCAATATTTTCGACAATTAGTATTTAGGTCCTACTTAGAAAACGTTTGAATAAGACATCTTCCGACCGATAGGTTGATATCAGTATGTGAAATTATCTGTTTAATTCTGATGGGCAGTTTCATAACATGTTGTTCTTGATATTGCTTACACTATCAAAGATCCCATCAATAGTTCCGCGTTTAGTGATCAATTGATTCGAATTGATTATCAAACTAGTATTGAAATGATTTTACGATTCATACAAACGAAGATGAGTGATTGATGATAAATTCTTAGCTATTAAAAAATGGCACTTTGGACTATTAAAAATTTGGCCCGCCGATATGATCTTGGTGATAAGCACAATTATCGGGAATTCGTTCGAATTGGATTTGGAAAGTAATCGTCGATGAAATTAGAATAAAAATGGACTTACCTATTATATTTCATCCCATATTGATTCCCATGACAATCATAAAAATGAATTATCATCCATAATAGATGGCTAATGAAAAATTGAAAACTGGTGGGTTTCGTGCCAAGCCAGCACCAAAATTCAGAGCACTACCCAAAGTGAACAAAGTTGTGCCTAGGAAGGTAAAAAAAGAGATAGTCCAACCTGCAATGGTTGTACTTCCTCACAGTAGCAATATTCTAGATGCGTTTCAAGGAAACTTGCCGATCGGAAATCATGTTCATCCACCATCGAACATTGATATTGTGCAGTCAAATTTTGAAAACCAAATGATGGAAGATGTCCAAGAAGTTGCCGCTCCTCAGGCCGAAATGCCAAATGTGGCGACGATTGATAAGCCAGAACCTCAGCAGCTGAAGGTAAACTTTTTTAACTGCATTTCAGAATTTTCTGGATTAATAATTAATTGTTTGATCATTATAGCCATTGAAGAAAAAACAATTTCAAACAACACATCCAAAGCGCCCACCAACAATTCCGCGCTCACCAAAATTATTAACTGCACAACGAGCCAACACTTGGAAATTATTCGAGGAAGCAAGGTTGCGAAAAGAAAAAGAAGAGTTAGAATTGCAGAAGAAGGTAAGTAAGCGAAATTAGTCATGAATCTGGGAGATGACCGAATATTAATGGAACCGTCTTATCACAGAAACTTGCATTGAAAAACCAGCAAGCGAGAAAAGAAATCGCGGAAATGCGCAAAAGAACTGTCCATACGGCTTTACCAGTCCCGCAATATCGGTCAATAATAAAACGTCCACTGGTTGACCCATTGAATCCGATTGCTGTCAAACGTCGTCGCAAGCTCTGAGAATAATTCTATGTATTTCATTTATATTCGTTTATATTTATGCACATGTGATAAAAATGACGAAGCAGACGCGATTCAACACCCTGATATTGCTGCCAATCTTCCATTGAATGGCTTGGTCCGTGATGGTGATGATCCTGAAGAATAGGAAATAAGAAGAATTCAATTCTAGCAATTATTCTATTTACTGGCATGATTTTGTATTTTTATTTCATAAGTGTCGAATTTCACCATGATATCTTCTCCACGATAGGGATTGGGAAGAGCGCGACAAGACCCTCATTTATCGTCGTCTGTTATTGAAGTTTCTAAATTTCCTTACCTAGTTCTCCATGTTTTTTTCTCCACCTAACACATTAGATGGAATTAGATCCTCAAAGATCTTATGAGAATCTTAAATGCATTTTTCTATATTCCGAGATGATCCAGGCAATAAAGAAACGAATCAACAATAACGATTGGAAACATTCATCAGTAATATTATTAAGTCGATTGAAGCAGACTCTGTATTTTCCATTATTGTGGAGAAGAATCCATGAATGTCGAATTCGAATAGAAGAGTAAAATTACAAGAAAACTACATTTATATAATTATGAATTAAATTTTGAGAGCTTCATAGACTCGATGCGTTCCCTTTAAATGCTCATTACTGCCCGGGCCTACATCTAAAAATCTGTAAAATGAATTATCCGAATGCATGTCCGCTTTTTTTGTTCAACGCAAGCTCAAATCGCCCAAATGAATATTCGTAGTTATTGTACTCATGTCAAAATTTGGATTCGTTCCGGTTGTGTCGACCCGGCGACGTAAAATTAACACGTTCAGTATTTGTTGAGGTTGAAGTTGATATTGAGGTTCGTGTTGGTGTAGAGTTAACATTTTCGCAATTGTCAATTACAAACAATTGTAACTGTAATTTTGGTCAAACAAAAGGTAAAATGATATTTCCGCTTAGAAATTGATGAATAATATTTTGCTTTTTGATCCATCTCCAACACTGCCCTTCACTTAGTCCGATTATTGTATTTAATGGTGGAACATAATTAGTTCTTTAATGATGAATGAAGTGTATCCTCATCGAAACTTCGTGGATTTCAGTATTAGCGAAATGATCAATAACATGAGTGACTGAAAAAGATAGAAATATCGTTGTCCCAATTATTAAATGATCACTTAATCCTTGTAACACAGATATTTGGTGGTAACGTAGGTATTTATTTTTAGTATGTACCATAACTTTATATAATAACTCAACGGTCAATATATTATAAAATTCTTTATTTTTCATTTATAATATTGGCAGATGAATACAACCACACGTCTTTGTGTCGAATAATATTTTTGTTCTGTTCTTTATCCATATTTTGTGCTAATCATGTTTGAGTATGCACTCAGAATTGTTTATCGAACATTATGTTATTGTATTAAATGATAGAAATGAAGACAATTCTTCATCAAATACTGATTCATTTTTTCAACATAAGAATTATATCAAAGTAATTGTCATTCAAATTGAATAAAACTTTATTGAATGAATCTAACTATTGTTATTGTTCTTATTCAAGGTGAGTAACAATATTGTAAATAATGTGTAATATCCTTTTGGAAGATCAATTCAGTCTGTAAATAATTCTAATGTGCACTTATAATACAAAACTAATATACGTGAATTTGTATACTCTTGATACTCTTACAACGAGAGACAGCCATTTTATTGATACTAACGTAATTGCGTTGACAGTTTATTGAGTGTACAGCATGGACGTAAGTCATATGAATCACAATCATTTAAGTTTATGCACGTTTGTATTCATTTATAATTGTTTATCCACGAAAAAGTCGATCATTTGTGTTGATCCAATGATAAAATCGTCACAAACGATACATCAACGAAGTTCCACATATATTTCATAATTTCATAATTTTCTCAAATTCGTCTTTAGATAACATTAAATATTTCAAAAAACAAAATATCCATTCGTTTAAATTGCATAGAAGAATTGCAAGACACCTTTCATCAGGTAATTTGTATATATAATATTTGTGTACATATTTATTACCTTTATGGCCAGTGATAAGTCTATTCATAATTATTTCCTTCGATTATTTCCCAGTTCAGAATGATTAGAATCAAAATAAAGTAATGGTGACGATGGCGAGCGTGGCAGAGATTCTGAAGGTGGTAAACGTGAACCGAGAAGTTCAACTTCTGTTGAATGCAATTGACATACAGTACTGGATGTACTCAAGTTCGATTCTGAAAGTATACCTCGTCCTGGTCTGCCACGCCAATTAGTTTTATTACCCTGATTATTGCCCTCCGTGCTCCCTTCATTAGGTGTACGAAAACATGGTAAATATTTTTTCAAACTAGTGTAATGAAATTGTGCAAAATCAGGCGATGGACCAACCACGGCCAATAATGGACACAGAAAAAATGTCGCGTACATCCAGCTAATGCTCATGATTAAAATCAAGAATATCGCAATCTGTATATAAGCCAATACGTGTGATGGTAACATGAGAGCACCAGATGCGCCGCTGGTTGCGGCTGCCATCAACGTTGGCCCGCCCATTTGTCCCAGCGCAGCTTTGACCCTATCAATATTTTTTTGTGATTTACATGCGCGATAACTCACGCTGTAATGCAAACTGAAATCAACAGCCAATCCAATTGCAGTTGATACGGCTACGCTCTCAAGAACATTCAACTTCCAACCCAATAAAACAAGTGCGGCAACAGTTACGAGTATTGCACCGCCAATTGTAATAATTGCATATAAACTCACTAATAAGTTTAACGTGACAAGTGCTAAAACTACGAACGCCAGAATCATCGAAACTCCCATCGCCCATATTGTGCCATCATAAAGAGTACGTTGAAGTTCATAAAACTCTAAACTACTGACAAACCAACCGTTGCGCATACCTGGTGGAGCATTTTTTAATTGTTTCTGTGTCCACCCCTCAACTTGTCTATAAAATTCATCCATCTCCGCGAACGATAAGCTATACGCATATGTGCTATCATATTCCACGATTAGCGACATAATTTTTGGTAATGGCATTGGTGGTGTGCTATTGTCATTTGTCATTTGTGATGACGGTCGTAAAGAGTCTTTCAAATATTTTATACCACCTGCTACAACTCCACCGGTTGTCCATAAATATTTGGGTGTATGGTAGAGATCAGCACTCGCTTCAGCGACACATCGTCTGAATACTGCTGGTTTGTAAGGAAATTTGTTAGTTTCACAGCATGGTGTTCGTGAAATTTGGGGATCAATCGCATCCTCACAACGCCGTGTCATCCATGATCGAAATGATTCAATGAAACAATTGGATATGAGAGGTCCCAATGTGCTGTGATAAAACGGTTGCGCGCGTAAATTTTGGCAGAACTGTTGGAGCCATATTTGAGATTTTTCATTAGAGATATCAAATGTTTCATCCCATATTAATTCTCCTCGGGATAATGGATCTAAATAATCTCCATTGTCTATCGGTTTCACGCCCCAGACGAACCTCAATGGTAAAAGTCCGCCACCTTCTGCTCCCTGAAATAATATTAGAATACAATTAATTATAAAATTTATGGTATCAATTATTGATGGTTCAGGGCTAAACTCACCGTCTCATATCTCTCAAACCAAAATTTTCGGGCATACAATAAATCATACCGCTCAAATAGATGTGAGCTATCGAAGAGTTGAAAGTCAGGAGAATCTGGTAGACGTAATCCAGGAAGTCTGAAAACAATTATTCCACTTGCCAGGGCAGCCGCGCCAAATAGTGGTATCCAAAGCCAGCGTAAGCCAACGACCACTTGGAGAAGAAAATTTCCAAAACCTACGGCCACTTTTTCCGTGAATACTTTTAATGGCCGTATAATTTTCCGAACCATAAAATTAGCTGGTGATAACATAACTCTACGACAATGTTCAGCAACTACAACACTTGCAGGCAACCAAGTGATCATTAAAAAAAAATTCGCTATTACTGTCATGCCTGAAAATAAACTGTTGATTCCTTATCAGTATTGATGTGGAGACCCGGAAATTATTAGTAGGTGTACAATAAATATTAACAATCGTCAATTACCTAAAACAGTTGATAGCTGTGACATTACTGACAATCGAAGCGAAAAATGCAACGGCCGTTGTTAAAGAAGTCACAAGCATTGAAGGAACAGCATGTTTCAATGTTTCCTGCACCAATCTTGTCAATCCACCATTCGATATTTTTTGTTGTTTATCTTGTTCCCAAACTTTACAAAATATAAATGCGTCATCGGAACCAATACCTGGAATCATTTAGGAAATAAATTGTTCAATTTTGGAAAAAAATTGCAATATAATTCTTAAGGTCATGATTGAACTTACCAACTGCCACGACGATTGCCAGCAAATTCATGAATGGAAAGAATGTTATTCGTATTACCAATGTGTAAATGGCATACGATATCCCAAGACTAAATATCACGGCCAGTAAAGTTGCAATAGTTACGATAATAGAATTGGTGTATACCCATATGCAAAACGTAACGAATGCAAAGCCTGATAGCAGTAAGGACGAATCAGAAACCAAAAGTCGATCGAATAATGTACTTTTCAATCCAAATTCCATTCCAAGAACACGAAAATTTCGGTATGATAAACTTTCAGTGTTAATACTCTCATAAAAATCCAAATTACTAGGACTCGCAGCAATTGGTAGAAATAGCATGGCAACATCCAACGTTACATTGGAATTATTTTGAGCCGCCTGTAATGAAACATAATCGAATTCATTCTATGGGAGTGAACTTAAACATCTATAAAGATATTGAAAAGTATATTCTTACATTATGTTGTATAAAGTTTGAGTCCAGGAGATAATGCAAAAGATGATATGGTGCATTGTGAGCATAGCATTCATGTGGGACTTGCTTTTGGCAATTGAAATCTTCAGCGCAGTCAGCAGTTAAATGACGATTGCGATAGAAATATGCACATCTCCTCAACAAAGTTTCAACTCGATTCAAATCACTTTCAGTCACTCCCAAACATGATGTACGATTTGACAGGAACGCCACATAATTAGCTGGTGACCAACTTCGACAACATTTAGTACTCTCAGGATCATGCTCTAATTGTCTCTCACAAATCAATGGAAATTTTGGATTAGCACGCAACATAGCATCAATGTGACATTGGGCTAGAACACCCTCTAACGACCATAAATTTTTTTCCTGAGATTCCGAACCAATAACAACTCTAGCATAGGGTGAAGTTGGTACATGACAAAAAAATGCATCGTCCAAACGATTTTCATGATTATCGATGCGTTCCAAATGATTTTTATTCCTTAATTCAAGCAATTCGTCCCATTGATCTTTGTGTTCATTCTCATTCACATCCGATGAGGTAACATTCAATGATTTATTTTTTTTTTTGCCTTTCTTCTTTTTATATTTAGGTTTTTTTCGTAGTATTCCAGAAATTGTTCTAGTACCATTAAAAGATTCGATCGAATTTTCCTGAAATATATTACCAATTCAGTTTTTATATTCATATTTTCTGCAAACCGAACTATGCAGCCGAAGACGATGACGTTCATGAATAAATACCTGTTTTGTAGGTTTGAACAAATAATCGTAATACTCTATAGGATTATCAACAAGTTCGCCTTGGACACCAGTTGCTCTCATCAGGTTGAGCCATGCTGTGAGTCTTTGAGCTAATGGAGTTCCTCTTGCTTCAAATCCCTGAAATGAGAATTCATGAAATGCAAAAACCAGAAATAAAATAAAATCAAAAAACATAACTCATTGTCATCATGAGAAAATTTAATTACATAAATAGATCAGTGTTTTCTCTCACTCACCTTTTGTGGATTAGAAAAATCTGGAAATTTATTCGTTGCCAATGGTACAATTAAGCATGTGGATGAAAATACAAATACTGCAGACAAAATAGCGTAGGGGTGGTGTGCAACCACTCTAGAAAACCACCAAACTTCCATAATTACGAACGAAATTGCACGATTCGATTTAAACAAATTCGATTCATTTCATTGTTTACTAGTTAATTCAATCATTCCACATATTTTTGAAAACTACAACGCAACAGTGGATGAATTCATTTAATACACCAATGTCCTTTGTTTATTGCTATAAACAACTGTGAACATCATTGCTCTCATATCATTTCCGCAATAAAATTTGCAGTTAATAAACATATTATCACCTCTTCCTCCGTCTTTTCAGCCCCTATTCTTATTATTGCGACGTTCGGGGAAAAATCAATTGCCAATTGAATGAAATTCACTCATAAAATACTATTTTCAGAAATGTAACCAATATTTTTATAAAATTAAGTAATTAATGATCAACCGGAGTTTTGATTATTATTTATTGATTCTCTTCCGGAACTGCACAAGAATTCTTCAAAGTTTTTTTTTATCATTTCTTGGGGTGATTTTATTGAAATTGTTAATTAATATTATGAGAATGTATTTATAGTAGTGATGCTGTGTACTACCACTCTCAGCTAAAATCACCATCTGATCTCAACCCATCTGATGCTGCTGGGTGCATTGATGTGCGTATATATTATTCGGTGGTGCTCCGAAGCGGAGGCTGTGGATTGTGGGTGAAACTATTGTGCACGTGTTTTTTTATTTGGGTCATACTTCGGTAGTCGGTCGCACAGATTTCTGTCACGGTCAAATGAAACCACAGGTGTGCGCAACCTGTATATCCGGGATATTTGAAGAGAGTTATCGATGATTGTATATTTTGCATGTAAATGCCGTTAACCCTTTGTCGGTTGTGTTGTATTATTGAAGAGTAATTTTCGAACATTGAATTGTTTAATCAATGAAGTGATGAAAATTCTTCGGTCATAATTTTCTGGTATATTTGTTTAAGTGAGGAAAAACCATTTGCAAAATGTTTATAAAGTTTTGGAGTATTTATTTAGTTTACATAAAAATTGATTTACTATTTTTATTGTTCTTTTATAAATCTTTCATATTCCATTGTGAACATTGAATCCGATCAGGAAACAATAAAAAAAATTGATGAATTACAAACTTCTCCCATGGAAACATTAAATTCTGTAGAGAATGAATGCTAAAGTCCACAAGTTTAAAATCTCTGGAAAAATCTAAATTTTCGATTATCTTCAATAATGATCAATAAAAAACGACGATAGATCCCACTCAAGAAATGAAAAATAATCGTCCAAGCTTCGTTGTTTGCTTTATATTCTCTTACGAACATACTAAGCAGGAAAAAAAAAATGATTCTCAATTAATGCTGCTCGTCAGAGTTAAATAACAAAACAACATTCGTATTTCTTGACAATAAGATAATGGAGAAAAATGATGGATTGATATAATTAATCATAATTATATAGATAATTTAATATTTATTTGATAAATTAAAGAGAATAACTGTACGTTCCTATTCGAATGCAAAGCTTGTATACATTTATGAATGAAACTTTCCGGAGAAACCCCCATCGATGAGATGATGGTCACCATAGTTCCCGCGCCACTTCCCGCACATCCTCTTGTCATTCGGGATGTTCCCTCTATCGTTCATTCTAATACTATACCAGCCAAACGAGCAACACCCGTGAATGATGCTGTCAATTGCATGAATTATACCTTCATTTCTAACTTTGCTTGTTATCATATGAAAGAGGTGCGCTTCAATTTAATTACAATTAAATATACCTTCATTATTGCAATTCAACAGATTTCTTCATATTTGTATGAATGCCTGCAAGATGTTTTGCAGCTTAATTTTTTGCTTAAATCCTGGAGGTATTTCGTTTTGAAATATGAGCGACTACTTATTCTGGTTTAGTTATCGAACTTATTAATTTCGTGATTGAAGATAAATTGAAAAATGGAAATCGAAATTTGGTAGTTAAATATTATGGAAAATAACAAATAGAGTTATTGACGATTGAAATATCGATAAAATTTGAGTGTGACTGGTTTCTATTTTCATTTTTAGGGTAATAAATGGGAAATAAATAAATATAAACTCTTGCAGTCACAAAGTCAGTATGAAAATGTTCACAAACTAGTGGAGTAATTTTCGTCCTGAATCGAATAAAATTGTTTTTCATCATCTGGTTCCATATTTTTACTTGTTTTTCATATTTTTACGGTTAATCCATTGAAGGAAAAGAGCCAATACTAAAAATACTGTGATTATATTAAGATCAGTTACAATGAAATTATGCAGGTAACAAATGAGAAGATTTGTACCTCTCTTCCATTATATGAAATATTATAAAATCCATCAAGGAAGTCAATATTCAAATGCTATTGAAAAATATATCTCATATGCACATCGTCAATCATGAAATGAATTTCGCTGAGATGTTATTCAAAATTTGCTTTCTTAATATGTTTCAAAAATCTGACAAAATCAGTTCTACTTGATACTTCCAATGCTTTGGATTACAGAGTTTTTTTCCCCAAAACGTCAACTGTTACATCGTGTCCTAAACAAGAAAAGGATGTTTTCTATATGCACAAAAACGCTGCCACACTCATTTCAGCATAGCCCTCATACTATTTTTGTTTAATATTTTTCCTTTCATTATACTTTTCACCGCGTTTTGCCGTTGGATAATTTTTCCCTTTGTAAACATGCACACAACGAAAATTCACGTTATATTAAGAGTTTTTATTAAAAGCTTTGTGTTAGTAGAACACGCTCTCGGCATTATCCCGGCAGCGTACACGACACTCTCCGTACGACCAGAACGGATGCAGGGACAGATCGGTGTCACGTGAACCCTCCGGATATATCAGCTTCCTAGTCTTGCTCACCTACTTTATCGCCGATGCATTTTGTCTAAAATTCGCATCGCCCTAGACAAAAGGAAATATATATCCATGTACACCTACAAACGAATATAATCTTTCATCAAATATTTATCCATATGAAGATTCTGGATAAAATTAATTGGAAAATGTGATATAAAGATAATTAAAAAGGTGGCTAATAAAACATTTTTATTGTGCAGCGTCCTGGCGGATATTAAAGCACCATATGACTCTATACTGTTCCGGTAGTCATAAAAAATCAGACACCGGATATGGACGATGGGTGTATTATGTGTATAGGAAGTTATATATAGTAATATATAAAATATATATGATATGTGCACATATAATAGTGGTGGCGGTCAAGCCGTTGTCGGCCCCGCAATAATAATGGTACATAGCTGCAGGGCTCAATGGTGAGCTAGGTTGTCAATGTTGATGATGATATACCGTTGTGATCTTGGGGAACCCTCACCCAAGTTGTACTTTAGCTATTCGTGTATAACTAGACGAACTCCTCCGCGTGTATTGTTTCTCGTAGTCTATGCGCTTGTCATAGGGTCTCTCTCCACTTCTCCTCTACATAACTTTCATGTTTTGTTTTTCATGGTGGTGAATTTGAAGGTGTCTGTTACTTTGTTAACAGATTGGACGGATACATATTTGAACAGTAATTGGGATGTTGGGTACTGTTATCATCGTAATCATTTGACGATCACAAATTTATGAGTTTAATGATATTTTTGTTATATTCTCATTACCATGTCCCTAATTATTTCAAGATGATATTCTCGGACTCAGCAAATTTGGATCACGGATTTTTATTTTTATGTAATAAAATTACGTTTGTTGATATCCAATTTTTGGATCAGATGTCACATGTCTTCAATGTTTTTATCTATGGATCTACACCATGAGAAGTTATAGAAATATTAAAATTCAAAAATAACTGATTGAGAGTTGGAGAATTTATGATAATACTCATCAATAAATGACATTATCGATCTTTTTAAAACTTTTAGATATTATTAAAGACTCAAGATTCGAAATTGTCTGTATCATTGTGCAGTTTGTCGTCTCTTTCCCGTCCGGAACAAACTGTTGAATTCTATTTTGTATTGAGTATCGCACTCTGGAAAAGCCATTTATAAACAAAATAATGTTGAAATAAGAAAAAGCCACTATTAAGATAGAGTTCCGATTCTCATAAAAAAGTATCAAATCAGTTGTACAATGAAAATAATTTAATCCTTCATTTTCTTCAAGTGCATGCAATTCTTCCAATAACCTAAGAATAACAAAAGGACATTCTTTATCTCAGTGTCTGTTAAGTGTAACAGGTGCTCTGTATACTGTGACGAAGCTTAGCCGCCGTGAAAAATTACCTTCATTTATAGTTTCTTATCATATGTAAATATCATTTTATAGAAATCATTTTTTTTTGTTTCCCGTATGAATAATGAATTATTCCAAACACTGTAAACAGATCGTTGAGATAACAACTGGTAATCAGTCTTTCCAATGATCCGCATGAAACTCGCCCCTATATTTTTTGGCAATATGTTTTTCGAGGTGGTGGTCGCGTGTGTTCATAACCCACAACAATAGACAATATACAATGATAAACGTGTGCTCCGGAGGGGGAAATCGCGCGCAGCATCAGGTGGGGAGATACGATGAGATACATCATGGGAGATCGGTTGATATATAGAGTGAAAATCCGCGTGCGATGCAACTGATGGTAGTAGGGTCTTCCCCACTATTTTTCATTTCTCCCCCCGCGATTTCTCTATCCCTGTATTCTCTATATTGTTCAGGGTCCGACGGCTGTTGTGACTCGTCGACGTCGGCGGGATAACGCTTATCAAGCAACTTGACTAACCATTGACATTAGCTACTCGCGTACCGGCATCATCGTCAGATTGTTCCCGTCATTTCGATCTTTTATTCGTCAGTCGTGCATCCGCCGCAACACGCGACACGACTCGCGCCGTTTGTATCCTCGTATCCACGAGGCGATTTTTTTCATATAAAAGTGCGTGAATCCAAATAATTTCATTCACTTCATTCATCCCTGATATCTCTACAAGACGAAATAAAAAATTCAAACCATCTCATTTCATTGAGATAGAAGAAAATAAATATTTGGCATTTTTTTTTGTGCACGAGGAGTAATCGTGAAAAAAATATTCCATTGGAGGTAAATACACAAAACATCGAAATCAACCGCAGCATCAGCCGTTGACAGAGTTTACACAGTTAAACATTGAAGGAATCTGCTTTGAAACGGTGATTATACAAAGGTTCGTACCTACTTGAAAATATTTGCCACAAAACAGTTGTATAAATTGAAGTTCGTAGTACAAAAAAGTATGATTGGCATAATGAAATATATGAAATGATATAGATAGATATGGAAACGATCGGGCAATAACGAAGAATAATAGTGACGCGCGCGCGAGACACGGCACTTCCTCGATTAATTAGAATATAGCTGTTTTTTATGAGCGTGGAAGAGGAAAAGGGAGCAGAGCTATGAGTTGGTGTTGAGAACGATTGAGGGGAATGCGGGGTCTAAGTTGTGACAGCGGGAGGGCACAAGTTTCGTATAGGTGGATTGACTATATACGATCGTGATATTTATTACGTAGACCCCATGCCGGACATGCGTATTTAACGCTCCTCCTGTATATAAAAAAAAATGAGCTGTTGTAAGCAGTTATACACGATTAAAGCACTCCACTATATTCTAGATTATCACTTGATGCTAAATGGATATAACTCAGAGTGCAATCGATGCAAGAATAAATCGTTAATCGTTCGCGTGAATCCAATTGAAGTACAAAAGATTATTCGCGACTCAATTATTCAATATAAATGCAAGTTCGTGCGACGGAATTATCGGGAGTGGGAAGTTACTCCTTGTATATTTATACTTCTATCTGCATGAAGAGAACTATCAATGAAACGTAATCGTGAATTGGTACCGAAACTATCGTGAAAACACAGTAGACGTGGGATACATTGTGAGTGAAGTCACATTTATTAATAACACTTCAATTCATTTCACCGTCCAATTTTTCCGGAAGACAATTTCACGTGTAAATAACTGTTAAATTTAGTTGTCAGTGAAGTTGATGTCATAGTCAGAAGTTTTCACTTGAACAATTTTCGAGACTGAATGTCCATATGTTAAACTCGCCACATTTTTTATGTTTCTTTGTTTATCTTTCGATTATTATGTTTATGATATTTTGTTTTGCAATATCTCTGGGATCGCGAGTGCAATACGAGAATGCAAGTGTTCTTGATGTGATTTACATGTAGAAATGGTTATGAGTTGAGATTTCACAGAGTCGATTGAAGATGACTTATCGCTGTATGATCCAACTCATTTCAACATTTTTATAGTGATAAACGTTAAAATTTGAAGCCCGCCATATGATCATTCTCATGATTACGATGTTTTCATTAAAATTGATTTGTTATTGCAAACACTCTGATGGTGACGTTGGCTTTGAAAATCTATTGCTGTTTCGTTGAACAATCTGACAGTAATTTATAAAGATCAATTCATTGCTTTATTTTTTCCATATACACGATGCTCATGTCTATATACAAACGATCATGTCACACTTTTTTTCCACATTTTCGTACGCTCATATTCTGAATTAGAATGACGTTCACAAAAACTAATGATGTTTAATTGTCTTCCGCAAATTTTTTTTTACGAGAACAAAGTTCTAAAGCACAAAAGTAAGAAAAAAATGTGAGATTGAACTAGGTCGCAACGGAAGTGATGAGACGTTTTGCAATAATCGCAACCCGTTGGCGATAGAAATGACGAAGAAAAAGGGAAGAAAAGATGCTTAAGACTGACCTGGTTCTTCTTCTTCCTCTCTTTTTCATCCTTTATAAATATATATGAATCATTTCATAGACAGCATTGAAGAGACGAATTTTACGTGATGAAGAACTGTGTCTTGGGATTAATACTTTTACATCCTGGATTGTTTGTATAGGTTCGATGTTATGCCTTGAGGACAGCTAACGGCGCGCGGTTGAAGGACGTTATTTGGGAGAGTAAAAGCTAAGGCGCATCAACAATAACGTCAGAAATAAAGAGATAAAGCAAAGAGGGTTTGTGAGTGAGTGTGAAAGATAATAGAAGGAATTCTGAGTGACAAGGGAAGGTGACAAGAACGGAAAAGAGAATGGCGGAAAGCTCGCGTGACCCGGAGCTATCTGAGGCAGAAAACATTGATGAAGTTCGAGCGGCTTTGAATCTTATGTGCGCATCAACGACGAAAAAGCACAAGCCATTACCAGAACGAGGCACATGGAGCACAAAGTTGGATTTTATTCTTAGTGTGGTGAGCACATATCAAATATATTGATGATTCTTTTAAGTTACTTGAACTATTTGTATTTGATATATAATTATTCATGTGCAGGTTGGTTTAGCTATTGGACTTGGCAATGTTTGGCGGTTTCCATATTTATGCTATAAGAATGGCGGTGGTGCATTTCTCATTCCATATTTCCTGGCGCTTATTCTTGCTGGTATACCAATGTTTTTCATGGAATTAGCCCTGGGCCAGATGTTGACAATTGGTGGTCTTGGTGTATTTAAAATTGCACCACTATTCAAAGGCATTGGTTATGCCGCAGCTGTCATGTCATGTTGGATGAACGTTTATTATATTGTTATCCTTGCTTGGGCTATTTTTTACTTTTTCATCTCGATGCGAAGTGGTAAGTGATTTATTGTTTAATAACTTGTTATGATGACCATAGGGTAGCACTGAGATTCGCAATTCTTGATCATATATTTGAGAGAAAAGCCATTTTCCATTGTGTTTCTAGAAAAACAAGTAAAAAAACTATAGTTCTAAATGAGAAAATTACAAATGGTCATTAGAATCTATACATAGATCCGCATTCAACATAATTGATGAGATGTTGTTCAGTTGAATTGTAGAAATTTGTCAAAATTGTGAAATTTCTATTGCAGTTTTACCATGGGCCTCTTGCAATAATTATTGGAACACAAAGAATTGTGTGAACCCCTACAACAGGAGTACTCTACAATGTTGGGAGCAGATGTCAAAGGGACACAATCTTGTGAAAATGTGCTCGGTTAATCATATGAATGTTTCTGCCAATGATCTCACTGATCCTGTGAAGGAGTTCTGGGAGTTCGTAAATAATTTTTCTATAGAATTATTCAACTCGATTTGTTTTTGTGGGGAAGATTTGCTAAATGATATCATTGAAAATTATTTGTTATTTCTGTTTAGACGACGCGCATTGCAAATAAGTGACGGGATTGATCATGTAGGCTCGATTCGATGGGAATTAGCTGGCACCCTTTTGATTGTTTGGATAATGTGCTATTTTTGCATTTGGAAGGGCGTGAAGTGGACTGGCAAAGTCGTATACTTTACATCGCTCTTTCCTTACGTACTATTGACAATTCTTTTGATACGTGGCATAACGCTACCAGGTGCAATGGAAGGTATACGTTTTTACGTCAGTCCAAATCTCTCGAAGCTTAAAGAGTCTGAGGTAATTATTCCCGCATTAATTCCCTACAAATATGTTCGAGGGGGAACACCAAGATGATTACTCGAAAACGTTATGTTCTCGAACTTTGTTTATTTTATCAATTTTTTGAGAATCAAGATAAAATCAGTGCTAAGAAGTTGCTTGTCAGAAATTTCTGTAAATTATGAATAATAAAAAAGATTCTTTCCGGGTTTTGAATTTGTGGAACGTCTGACATCATTTGAAGAATGGTACAAGTTAGATTGTCATTCAAATGACACAAAGTCAAATTATGAATAGATCGTAATATCTATGTCAATCACTGGGGTTTCGTTACACCTTTGCTTACATATTTTTCAATTGAATACTCTAAAAAAATGTATTTGTTATAAATTTCATCCTGGTGTTTTCTCTTAATGTCATAGTAACAAAATATAACATGAGAAATTATATTAATGCAGGTTTGGATCGATGCAGTAACTCAAATATTCTTCTCGTACGGTCTTGGTCTTGGAACTCTCGTTGCTTTGGGAAGCTACAATAAATTCTCTAACAACGTATATAAAGACGCGTTGATTGTCTGTTCAGTGAATTCATCGACAAGTATGTTTGCTGGTTTCGTCATCTTTTCAGTCGTAGGATTTATGGCACATGAACAACAGAGACCGGTTGCCGAAGTCGCAGCATCTGGTCCAGGACTTGCATTTTTGGCTTATCCATCAGCAGTGTTACAATTGCCAGGTGCACCATTGTGGTCGTGTCTATTCTTCTTCATGCTGTTACTCATTGGTTTGGACTCCCAATTTTGCACCATGGAAGGATTCATAACTGCAATGGTATCTAAATCCCAATATTATATATACATCTCAGCTGATAACAATTGCCTATTCATGATTATGTTACCCAGGTGGACGAGTATCCTCAACTACTTCGCAGACGGAAAGAAATATTCATTGCCGTTGTTTGTGGGCTTTCTTATTTGGTTGGTTTGTCCTGCATATCGCAGGGTGGAATGTATGTCTTCCAAATTCTTGATTCGTATGCTGTCTCCGGCTTTTGTCTTCTCTTCCTGATATTTTTCGAGTGCATTTCCATCAGTTGGGCATTTGGAGTTAATCGATTTTATGATGCCTTGCGCGATATGATTGGTTATTATCCTATTGGTTGGTGGAAATTCTGCTGGACATTTACAACACCAATGATTTGTATTGTTCGTATCTCAAGTATTTATCCATGATATTAATTATATGGTCTGTTAGACAATAAGGATTCTATGACGATCCTTTTTCGCAGGGTGTTTTCTTCTTCAATTTAGTACAATGGACTCCAATTAAGTACTTGGAATATGAGTATCCATGGTGGTCTCACGTTCTGGGTTGGTTTACTGCACTCTCATCGATGATGTGCATACCCGGATATATGATCTACATATGGATGACAACTCGTGGTGATGCTAGTACGGTGAGTATTCAAGAATAAACCTATTAGTTATATTCAACTTATTCACAGCATCGGATATCTAATGTTGTGTTCTTTACTTCCTTCGGCAGAAATTCAAGTTGCTGGTTCGGATAGAAGACGATGTGCCAAGTTTACGTGTAAAGATGGGTCTACCGGCAGTTGAACTATCACCACTGTAAAACCATTGATTGATTATAGGATAGTGACATATCTCATCAGAGTCATTGATTGAAGTGCAACTCCAGAATCTTGCATTAAAGTCGATCTGCCAAATTGATGTTGTCTTAGTATTTACGATTAAGAATGTTCAATAATATCAAAGCTTTACTTCTTCAATGAGTAGTTATTCAATTTAGCAATTCTCTGAATTTGAGAAAGGAAAAGCGAAAATTAAACAAAAAAGAATCAAATATTAAAAAAATAATATGAAATCAAAGAAATATATCTATGTATTGGTTTGATGAATTATAAACGGTAAATGCAAATGTTGGCGAATTAACGTGGATATTCTTCGCGAATACTTACTAGCCATATACGACTAGTATATATTTTAAATTCGAAAGTGTTCAAATGGATGAGCGTTCGCAAGATTCAAGAATTATTTGAGAAAATCGATTATTCATTGCGTGAATTAGTGATTTTATGAGTTGAAGAATGCCATCAATATGCATTGGATGTAATATTTTCTAGCGAACACTCTTCTTGTTACTATATATAATAAATATAAATATTTGTGTATATGTAAAATCAATCTTCACTATGCGTGTTAATTACTTTAGAAATTATTTTATTATATTTATTTTAGCATTACAATATCGTTAACTATTTTTTTTTTTTTTTTTTTTTCATTTCATACATTTTTTTTTATTTTACAACAAATGTAATCGAATGTATTGTGAACTTTTGAAATTAATATCACGCATCTTTGTATATCGAATATAAATAAAAACTGTTTATTGGAGTATTTGGAAATGATTCATTTATTGGAAATGAATATAGTAAAAAAAATGCAATCAGTGTTATCGTACAAAAATTTATTTCCATTGTATAATATGAATTCAATTCGTGATTCAATGTATCTAATGACGTTCGTAGTGAGTACAATTAAAGAAATTTCATACAATTCTATAAGAGTCTATCATGTGAAATAATGTCGAGGTACTAGAACGAAATATGTGCAATTCAATTCATTATTGCTCATATAAACTGCATTCCTTTGTGCTTTGTAATGAAATCAATTCAATTTGTACGAAATATATTTGTTCGTTAGTATATAATTCTATATACAGAAAAATTTACGCAGTAACTTAGCTGGTCATGTGTATTTGGACGGAAAATCTTGCTGCATATCGCTGATTTATCACACGATTATAGCAACACAAAACGCTTATTTTATTTATATTCTATGTATTAGTATAAAAATATTCGTGACTCGTTAGTCTATGATAATTAGCGAGAGATTCATTCATTGAAACAATATTTTCACTAATAAAGTAGAAAAAAGTGATATTACGCTCTTACTGAATGATAATACAAAAACTTGATTGATAATTTCGTACTCAGTGTGAGATTCAGTATTGATTTTTGACGTTATATATTTCATAGCCGTACAGACTACGAAAACGTTATGTTTTTAACATGACAACTAAAAATTATTTCTAAAATTGTTATAGTATAAGAACACTTTGGCCTTACTAATTTCGAATCATTCAGAATGGCGAAATCGGTAGAGGTTATTGAATATTGTATTCAACAAGAATGATGTGTATTAGGCTGCAGCAAATTATTATGTTTCATAAAAAATAATTGGAATTATTTTTGCTATACCTTTGAAACGAAAAAATAAAAATCTATATAAAGCCCAATTGGCTGATCATTAGTAGAACCGAGATTATGACACCGGTATCTAAAATTCTATAGCTCGCTCTACTTCTAAACTGTTCCGGATCACCCATTTGGAATGTGCGAGCCGGACTGGACATTCGGCCATCTCCACCTCCACTATATGCTAACACTCGGAGATTATAAGTTTTACCTGGACTTAAATTAGTAACGTAAGCCTCCAATTTAGAACCAACAGGTACAATTGTGTCATTGGCTGTTGACATGTCTTGGTCAATTTCCCATACACGTATTTTGTAGCCATCGAGCGGTTCCTCACCCAAACTTTTTTGAACATAGCGCCAAACAACTCGCACCGTTGATGGATTGACCTCATAAATAAATACAGAACTCGGTGGATTTTGCGGCGCCATACGGTATGTTCTTTCAAGACGCCGTTCACTTTCGGGGCCAGCACCAGCAGCATTGTACGCCATTACTTTAACCCAATATTCTGTATCGGGTTGTAAACCTACAATAAGTGACCAAGGTCGAGTTGTGCGTGATAAATAGAAGGTAGCATCCTCCTCTCTGTCTTGGTTTCGCCAATATTTCAACCTGTATCCGATGAGCTTTCCGCGAATGACCTCACGAGTTTCTTTGAGTGGTTCCCATGTTACATTCAATGCTGTACTATTATAACTAAATGCAACTATTTGCTCAGGTTGAACTAGTGGCATATCTTCTGCGCTGTATATCGTTGCAATCTCCGATATTGGGCCTTCACCAGCTTCGTTGAACGGTTGTACACGCACTTCATATTGTGTGTAATAGAATTCTATCGATATTTCTACAGTATATTTACCAATGTTGCCATAACTCCTCAATAAAAGGGATTGGAATTCAGTTTCATGTCCTTTGCGTCGCCAATAAATTTTATAGTACACTCCACGACCATTTTGATACTCTGGCGGTAAAGGATCCCATGTTATTGTCAATTCACCTTGTTTACCATCGCCACCACCAACATTAGCTGGAGGTCGTGTAGGTTTCGCAGGTGGTGTGCTGTATTTTGGTGATGGTGCTGATGGTGGGCCATAGCCTAATTCATTAGCAGCACTTACGCGGAATTCATAAATTGTAAAGGGATTTAGAATGCCTTCGAGAATGGCTTGCTTCCGGCCATTGTACCGATTAACTTCAGTGGCGAATATATTTTCTGTCAAATTGAACCATTTATCGGTGTATGAGGTTTTCGCACTAATAGCATACTTAGTAATCGGACGGCCGTTGAATGCACCATCCGTCCATTCGAGCGTTGCTGATGTTTTGTCAACATTGTCAACTTGGACACCACCTGGTGGCCCAGGTGGTCCATCCACTATCACTGTTGACTTACTTGTTACACTTCCAACAGCACTTTTTATTGTACACTCATAATCACCCGCATCGGCTAGTGTCATATTTATTATTTCGAATGTACCCTCATTGATTCTCCATCGGGGATTGTTCATCAAATCTTTGTCTCGTATTTCAATGCCGTTATGAGTCCAAATATATGCTACATCTAATCTGGAATCCGTTTCGGCTTGGCAACGCAACGTTTGATTATTCATTATCGCGGTGTTGAGTCGGGGTATCAATCGTTCAGTGAAATAAGGACCACCTTGAAAATAATTAAATGTAAGACGATATATGTATTGATTTTGTATAATTATATGTATATTTGTTTTTCCTCTCATTTTCTACTTACGTAATACGAGTAGCAGTCCACGCGTTTCGTCAGTGCCATATGCATTCGAGGCCACACACACGTACAATCCCTCGTCGTTAACAGATACTGGACTTATTATCATATTTCCATTATCTAATATGCGCCTCCGACCACCAGAACCAAGCACATTTCCTCGATGTTTCCATACGAATTTTGGTCGGGGCGCTGCTTCAGGATTACATACTAGAGTAACGTTGCCATTTTCGGCAGCGTAAGTTTCAGGTTCCATCGGGTGTTTTTTGAACGACGGTTTCATAGCTGAAAAAAATAATGGTCAAGGACTGATATATATTTCATTAAAAATTAAAACTCACTCAATACTCGAAGTTGTGCAGATGAATATGTCGTTTTGAGTTGATTTTTAGCACGGCATTGATACATTCCTTCATCACGTTCACGATCTAGATGACTTATTTTAAGAACATTATCGTGAATAATATAACGATCTCTGTCATCCATTGGCAATGTGAGCGGGTCCAACAATTCACCATTTTTGAACCAATTGTATGTGACATCAGGTATACCAAATGCTTCGCATGTCCACGTTAATTCACCACGACTATCCATATGTTTGTCCTCCAACGGAATTGTGAAATTTGGTTCAGCTTGTATAGACATGAAGACGGAATTTTCGATTGACAATCTGTCATTTTGTGCACGGCATATATATTCTCCCTGGTCTTCAACTCGAACTCGATGAATGGTTAAAACTCGATTGGAACTTGAGAGTGCAGCATTACGAGGCATTTGACCTCCACGCCGTCTCCAAGTGTACGATGGAACTGGGTAACCGTATGCAATACATTCCAATCTTACATCTTCACCAACTATCGCAGCTTCGGGAAAAATTTTTGGAAAATTGTTCGGGAATTTCAATTGTTGAAATGATGCATAAGGATCAACTTTCAATTTGAAGAATGGACCATTTCGTCCAGTATCTGAAGTTACACTCTGGACATTGCACGAATAGTTGCCTTGATCAATAGGTTCTAATGCAGAGAAATATAATGCACCGTCGTTTGACACAAACACACGTTGATCTTCTTCAACGAAATTTGGGAAGAAATCACGTGCCCAATAATATTTGACACTTGGGAAATGCTGCGGGGGATCGCAATATATAACTTTTCCAACATTCTGATCGCCCCTCTCCTCGGATCGTTTCAAATTAAATTCCAAAATGTATCCGAATGTTAGTTCAACACTTTCCGAAATGATTGTACCATATTCATTACTTGCTTTACAATGATACGAGCCACGATCGTCAGTCTGGAAGTGAAAAAGAGGACAAAGTGCAAATTAAATCGTTTTGTTAGTTATGAATATTTACAGAAAAATGGAAGTGGGCCTCACCTCTTCCGGTTTATAAATAATGAGATTCCCACCGCTAGTAGTATATCTGCTATCTTTTAATGGGTTAATTTTTGTCGCCATTAACCTGCCGTCATTGTCATAACTTTCAGTGAACCATTCATAAGTTGGTGTTGGAAAACCACCTGCAAGGCAATTCAACGTGACTTCATTGATAATATTACGTTTGGATACATCAAAAACTTTGCTCTCTGGTTGCCGAATGAAATAGGGTCCTCTTGGTACACGAAGTGGATTATCAACTTCAATGCCATATTGATAATCACGATCATCTTCAGCGACGACATGCAGATCATTGACGGCCGCTTCACAAATATATAAAAGTTCTTCTCGCCCAGTAACTTTTTCAAGTCCCCATCTATTCAAATTTCGATTGTACGAATACGCCAAGTAATCACGATTCATAACACCATCGTTTGGCTCCGGCAAGAAAGCATTCTCCATATTTATCAATTGACTGCCATCGGCTTCATTTGACCAGTATCCACCAGACTGTCTTACCCCTGTATACCATCTTCTGTGCTGTGGATCTTGCCACAGCAAGTGATACAATATGAATGTATGTTCATCGAAAGTATTTATTGCTAGTAGATCACTCTGGTAAGCTTGACATGTGATTCTAGCATCATCACGACGCTTTGAAGGACTTTTGATAAATCTATAACACGATTCTTGGAATTTGATCCAATGTTTAGGACATTTATAGATAGCATCACCATAAAATTCAAGATGTTGACCCAAAGTGATACTGCTCAATGAAGCGAGCAAGCAAGTTGCCAGCAAATGTATAAAACTCTTCATGTTTATTTGTATCTGCAACATGAAAATTTTTAAATAATGAATTTAACAAAGATCCAATTTATAATAATACCTTCAATTTACATGCTCTACAACGTGATATGTTAAATACTTGAGATGTTACTCATCGAACACTCATGCTGATTATGTGGATGGGAACGCTGGAGGGGACAGGGAGTGGCAGTGGTGAGAACAATTCGGAATATTGGAATTAATTATTGAAAATAAACAATGAAAATATGTTAGAGTAATAATCATATCAATTGGAAGATAACTCACCCTTTATCTCATCAATTTTCCATATTGGTTTTTTTAAAATAACGATGAACGGTAAACATTACACACCCAAAACACACTCAATGGGTGCTCGAATACTATTGGATTGGAATACTATACTCTTTCACTCTCAATCAAGAATAGTGTGCTTTGTGTGACGCCAATTTTATTTTAACTACAGTGACTCAGATAAATTTACACAGATTATGTACCGACTGATGATCACACTAGTCATTTTAAATCATTTTTTTTTAAATAAACAGCATTTTTATTTATATCCAGAGCCATTTTTAATACATGAATGGGTGAATGAGTGAAAGAAGATAATTATTATGATGATTTGGATGAGAAAGAAGTGGATCATAAGAGGGATAGGGTCTTTAGAATAATTATACTCCCGAAGATGATGTGAGAGGCTCCATAACGTTAACCCCCCATCCACTGATTTTCTCACAATAGTCCGACCCATAGAGAACGATGAATGGTAAATCTGCAGTCGATAAGACAGTGAAGTTGAAAACATTACATTTTCATATTAAACTCTCCATTCCTGCGCTCAAACTCTCACTAATTTTCTGATAAAATGAGTAATGATCAATTTAAATACAAAGAAAATATAAGAGCCAACGTAAAAATCTTATGATAAATAAATGTAAAACCAGCGTAAAGAATTCACCTGATAATTCGGACAGCAGCTGAATGAATCGCGGGAAAGTGGCGCCATCACATCATCAAGAGCTATAATAGGCGCGCGCATGTATTACAACTACTGCGCATGAACGCCTGCGCATTAATATCCATAGTGATGCAAAGGTGGCGCTTGTTTATGGCGGCGGAAACACGCGCGCACGCTGCCTACCGAAGCTTGGAATTGGAGCCTTGGTGTTGGTATCTGGCTTTGCCTCCGCCTCCGCTCCACCACCTCCGGCATCGCCACCACCGCAACCGCGGTCGCGCTCCTCTGCCGCTGTTCGTGGGACGTGGGTAAGTAACCCTCACTCCACGCTCCAATCAGTCTGCACTCGCATGTCCACGAGGTAGCTCACCGGGCTGGCGGCTTCCTCTAGCACCCACACCGTAAACCCCCCGCCTGTTAAACCTCACTCTCAGTTCGTTCTTTCGCACTGAGACGCGATGACAGCTGATAGCCGTCTAGGGTACCAACAGTGTACACGCCGGGGTTGAGGTTAGGTCGCTTCGAAGTAGAGGCGGGCTTATGGCTAATCGTTCAAATAATAACGCGTCAAAACACGTTCATCATTATTTATTATTGCTCGTCATTGATTCCATTGTTCGGAATATAATTTGTTATTACGTGACGTTTTTTTCATCAATCCTAAATAAATATTCTGTGTGAGTAATTGTGCCGGTATTACGTGCGTGGCAGTGTCTCGCGTGACAGTTGAATGAGGTTAGGTCGGGTTACTGCGAGCGCGCGGATTTCAAATCGCAAAATAAATAGACAAGTGATTGTATTGTTATTGTTTTCAATTTTCTTTTTTTTTTCTTTCTGGCGATGATATTTCGGGGAGATTCCACTGCTGAATATCATCAATTATTGTCGTGCGTCGTCACGTAGATGAAATTCAATATATACTTTACTGCATTCGTGATATGATATGTTATAGTTGAAATATAATAAAAAATAATAAAAGAACTGAGTAATAGACAGTAAAAATTGTAGAATAAAAGTTTCGTTGAGCAGAAGTTTTTAACAGCTACGTGTCATCGTCCAATCATGTGGAAAGACAGCGGACCAACTGTAACTATCATTATTGTCTTGATTATTAATTGTGAAAGCGAGCGAAATGGAAAATATATTTATGTATATATTTGTACAAATGCATCTTTGATGAAAGTAATATTCAACGCGTAAATTATTTGTGTTATCTTCAATTGGTCATCAAATATTATTGTTGGGATATAACGTGATAAATAGTGTGGTAAAGAGTTAAAAGTTAGTTTATGGAGAGTTTTGACTATCGATTAAACGGTGATGATTGATGAGCGTATGCAAGAACCGAAACAATTTGTCGACCAACTCGACAATTATGCCAAACCACTGTGGGCACACTCGGCGACGGATGTAATATAAAACCAATTCGATTTTGATTTCGGCTTAATACATTGCATGCCGATCGTGCCACGATGTGGGTGCTGTGACCATTGCGGTTACGGGTTTGTCCACGCAATTTGGTTTTCGCGTGGCTGGTTAATGCCAAATACGATCGATTGTTCGGATTTTGCTCTGCTCCCACGTCGCCTGATTAATACTCGGTTTAACTCTTTCACATCAATTATTAAATCGATTTTGGTTTAATAATTATTACGAATTTATTTTTCCGCTTCACTATTCCGTTTCAATATAAAATTTGTTCGTCACAGAATCACTATGAATTTGAGTTTAAATCTAAAATGTTAGTAATGAATTCGGTATAAAATTATGAGGAAAAAAAAAAGATCAATTCGTCGGTTTGTTTTAGATGGATAATTCGTCATACGTGCCGAATCATCTTACGCCACAGTCACTGGTCGTGTTTTCACAAGGGGCCGGGGCCCTTCCCGATGCCTTGCGATTGCAGAGACCCTTCAACCCACAAGTTAGTGTCCTTTCCTCGCCGTGCTTTCGTTGTAGTGACCGCAATAAAATAATGCGTAAAGCATTAACAATATTTTGGGCATGTACCAAATTGTATATACACACCAAAAACAAAAAAACAATAATAATAATAAACAAGACCAAAACATGACTAAAGTAAAAAAAAAAGGAAATGGAAATGAAATATTACACCATCTGCCAATAATTAAAATTGATAGCAATCATAAATACGCGCAGCATGCTTTTGACAGTTAAAATAAAATAAAATTTTCATTGCCTGAATTGCTATAAAAATTGCTCTTCACTACAATAATATTGCATGCATCCACGAGTTTTATTACTTATGTGATAAAATCACTAGGACAACAAAGAACATGTTTGTAAATGAAATACCAATTAAATTCGCTAAATTGATCATTATATTATCGAAATTAAATTTATTATCTGTATGACATTTAACAATGCATGTGTGCATGATGGTATTACCATATAAATATTCATTAATTCGATAATGATAAAATCTGATTAATTCATTTCAGTTATGTATATTTTTGAACTTTTTAATAAAGGTAACAGACTCGAAGGAGCTTCAAGTGCCATTCAGCACAGCGGCATCGCTTGGATACGGGCTTCATCATATGCTTCATTTACCACATCAATTTCTACATCCACTTGATCCACGTCTGCCATTTGGTGCATTCAGACCATTAGGTCCATCAGCATTCGCACCGCCAAGCAAGTGCCTCAAAGTGGAGACTGGTAGTGCTAGCGTGTCATCAGGACTACCGAGCATTGGATCATTATCAAACATGTCAAACATGTTTTCACCTTCATTGCCTTCATCGGGTGGCGTTGGAGGTGGTTTACCAGGTGGACCTGGTGGTGGACCAGACGCTGCGCCACAAAGTCCGGCAGGTTCAGCAAGTCGTTCGCCGCTTGGTACTGCACCAGGTTCAACAAATGCATCGAATCGTGGACAAAGCCCTGATGACGATGATCGCGACACAAATGCAACACCTGGATCGGAGAACACAGAACGCTCGACACCTGAGGAAGGACGGCCGTATAGACGTGAGTACTAAAAAAAACCAATATAAAAACATGAATAAATTATATACACGTATATATGCAAGAAGATACAACACAGAGGCAAAAAAATATTATTAAAATAAAATTATTTTTTTACCAGTCGTATTTGGGTAAATTCTCACTGCACCATAATTGCCAGATGATGAAACCATTCATTTCACCCGCACCTTTGTGGCGCACGGCCGTTCATTTTATTTTCTTCTAAATTTTTTTCTTTATTTTTTTCCCATCTTCGCTGGTGTTCACTTTGTTCGCGGTTTGCGACCCATCAGCGCCCGTTTATTCTTCCATTTTTTCTTGCTCCAAGTGTTCACCGGCTATTATATATTTATTTATTTTTTGCACAAAAAATAATTCGTAGAATTACGCGGTGGAGCTAATTTACGTTTGATTACATGGTTTCTTTGACCGCAATGAAATGTTTGTTGACATATGGAAAACAATGGTTAATGCAGATTACCAAGTGGATTATTAGTATACGCATTAGTATTTTGAGCTATGACAGTTGGCAATACGGATATATATTTCGACCGATGGGTTGTGCCGTCGAGTTTTCACGTTTCTGTATATACGCATATGTGCAGGTAACGATATAGTTCGCAATATTTCAAGCTTGGTGGTATAACGGACGTAATATGATGTCGAAATGAAACGTTGAGCGAACTAGTCAATACCTCTGCGGCCAACGAAACTGCGAGGGGGTCAGCGTACTCATACATACATGTGTATATATGTGCGTATGATTGTGTCGACACAGATATATTCGTTAGGGAATTGATAACACGAATAAACCCGTTCATATATTTAAACAATACCTCCCTCAATGTTATCGGATAGTTTTCCCGTATGTTGAAGCCTGATAAAACATCCGGATGGATATTTTATATTTTTCAGTTTTATTCCGGTTTTTCGAACAACTTGAAGAGTTTTACACATTAATTTTTCGATGTTACATGTTCAATTTTATCTAAAAATATATTTATCAATATCTTGATTGATTGAAAGTTCACGTTAAGCAATTGATGCGTTGTTAATTATAATTAGAATTTATAGAGGAGATAGATGTGGTGAGTGGCGGACAGGCGGGATATATATCAATTGTCAGAGAACTGATATTTTGAAGATAAACCATCAACTACCTCGAAATTCTCATGCAACTGATAGTGGTCTAGCTCTAAATTCGCTTCGTTTACTATGTACACATATGTACTATGTACACACTGCATACAGTTTGCGTATATTATTCTTGAAAAATAATCAAATCGCACATTGAAATTAAAGGAACAAATGGTTGAAACAGTGATAATGAATTTGATACGAAAGAAAAATATATATCAAATTTTCCCTTTTTTCCTTCTTTTTTCTTTTTGAATTTTAATTGGCGTTATATTTCGTTATGATGACAAATATATATAGCTCGTTAGATACATGCAAGGGTCTTTTATTTTTGACCACACTTTGATGTTGAGTGAAATATCTGGCGTTTTAACAGGGGAGGCAATGAAAAATTGGCGAACGTTTCTTTATTTGGTTATCGAACAATTTGGTGAGGAAAAAAAGTAGATGAAAAGAATAAAATTAGTTAGTTGAGAAAGAGAAAAAATATATATATATATATGTGTACAGTCGTTGAGACATATATGGAATGTGATTATCAATTAATTTCGTACGACGCATAAATGGTTGAATGGTGTGGACGCCCGACGGAATATTTCTCGCCCTAAGAATACAAATGAGGCTAAGTGCTTTTCTACTGCATGACAGATACGTACAACACCAACATACTACTACGATCACATCCGCACCACTTGCACGCGGTACGTTTGTGCCACACGTTTTAGATATACATGCGTACGTGCGGTTAAGCGTCAATTCCCCATTCTCTTGACTTCACATCGTGGCTCATTTCCCGCTGCTCTTCTCCCTTTTCCATCATCTATTCGTATATAAATGTGTGTATATATATGTATACATATATATTTATGCACGTACGTCATATTGATCCGTTAATTATTAAATCACTTGTCCAATCGGTCATTAAAATTTATTTGAAATTTATTTTTCTTATCAATACACAGAGGAAATTAAATAAGACGAAGTGTTTGCTTTCATACGCTTCTTCAACAGTGGACAATAAATGAAGAAAAAAAGAAAAAAAACCTGATGAATAGGAATAGATGAATATTATCATGAATATTATCATGACGATTTCTAAATTTATCATATGCTTTGTATACTTCAATATACGTTGTACTATTATTAGTATACAGCATTATTCACTTCTGTATTTGACTATTATTCACTAAATTTTGTGCTTTTCATTTGCTCTGTGTAGTGGTGAGAATATTATTCCACCCCTATTCTCTGGAATTTATTTCCGATCTCACGTTTGATCAATAATTCTCTCAATTCTAAATTATTAAATCAAATTATATTTATCGTGGTTTAAAATATGTCCAGTAATCAAAAAATTCCCACCACAAAATATTATTTAAATGTTCGTTTTTAATTAACGTGCGTTAAAACCACGTGTTTTTTCTGACCAGATTATTTTCACGGTCTATTGTGTACATGTTCCAATGCTCTTCGTTATACAGAGATACGATACGTTTGATTTGGTTTTATTATTAAACATCTGTTTTGTCCGATTTTTCATTATTATTTTTTTTCTTTTCATTCTTTCCCCTCATCACATTCTTCACTCTCACCAGTTCTCTATCCAAAAGTATTTCCCCCATCCCAATTTTTTTATATGATTTATATTTTCTGCGTTTCACCGTCCACTCTACAAGTTTCTATGCCGTATACGTAACGCGAGACTCATTATGTGAACGTTAACGAACCACAGTGTTCGAATTACCTCAAGCTATATCTCAAACGAAACGAAATTATTGGATTACACACGTGATACATATATATATTCATTTTCTCCCATCTCTGTATGCACACATCCATACTTGCATATTAATATCTGATCGTATATAAAAAAATCTGAAATATTTCGGTGATTTTTTTTGTTACGCAATGATGGTATTTTTTGACGATATTCAAGTAGGGAATTTTTCCATCGCGCAAAGAGAAAAACAAGTCCGCGTCACGTCTCCACCTCCTGCAATCTATACATATACTCAAAGGTATGTATGACGTAGTAAGAACCGTGGTTATCTATATAGAGAGATTGCTCTTGGGCGGAGCAGCCGCGCTGGCGCGGTGCATCAATGAACATTGTGTTCTAAAGATGTTTTACCACCATACACGAGAGGTTTGTTACTTTTGTGGCCGCCCATTGTACATACAGTTTGCATCATCTTGCACCTATCTAAACTCTTGGGCAATTTATACCAATATCATACACACGCGTGAGGTCACACACATATATATATGTTTGTATATGGTGAGAGAGACATAAATGTGAATGTTGGTTGACGTGAGAGCATTGACACTTTTGCTCATCCCATTTTCCCAGCTTCACTTTTATATCCGAGATGCTGTGTGCTTTCTTTACTACCAGGCTTATAAACCACTACATACACTCCATCGTGACGGCGAAGAAATGAGAGGGGAAGTGAGATAGATGAATGTGTATAGAAAAGACTGGCGCGAGAGGAAATAAAGGAGGGAACTAGTGGGAGAATACTCAACTGGCTAGAAATAGAAGCTCCGCCTCCTAGAAACTCAATGTTATATATATATTTTGCCAGTAACACCCCTAAGAAGTTGTGGGTGGTTGGTTGCTCTCTTCGTTTACCTCTTCTACTTTCATTCGTGTGTATGTATATAGAGTTTATCCTTCTCGCTACAGATATCACACCCCCTTGTGAAGAAATAGCTATCGGGCGAGTAGCTCAGTCTTAGGGCGTGGTGAGGGTGGAGTTTTTCTCCGCTTTATTTCTTATGTATGAACTTTTTTTATTCTCTTGCGTGGATATTTTTTTTTTTTTTTATTATGTTTCATTGACGTTGACGTAATGGCAGGTATTTTTTTATTGTATTTTTAGCTTATTTTTAAGTTCAGCGTGATGAGGGGGAAAGTATTCTCGACTCGAAGGTTATTTAACAGACAGGGCGAGAATAAATTTTGATTTTAATGAAAGTCGGAATTTTTAGATCTTCGCTGGGAAATTTTCTAGTTTGAAATTTATTCTGAAATGATTGTCAATATGATATCGTTGAGGGACTCGGTAATTTTTTCAACGGAAAATATTACTGGTTGAGACTGGAAAGTTTACTGCGCGACCATTAAGTATATTCGGACTAGGTTGGGTTTTAATGGAATTGTATTTAATTTTTGAATTAAACTTTCATTTTCGACTATGAAGAAAATTTCTAGAAAGATTGGATGAGGCTCATGTAAACGAAACATGTTACAGAAAAGTAGTCGTGAGTTTATTAATTTCAATGGCCGAATATTATTATTTTATTTTAATCGATAAACTAATTTTTATGAGCTATAATAATTGCATTTTCCGTCCGAAACAAGTTTTATTTCGAAAGCGATTCTAAAGTTTCTGAATTGTTCCTGAAATATATCCAAATTTAGACATACATTTCGACATAATTCAGTTAATACTGGAAACATGTGTCAACTATATGTGAAAATATAAAATTTACAAACATTACTTAGGCAACTTTAATGTGTCTTTATTTAAGATGAAATAGGAAATGGAGAAATTTCAATTGAGTTTGTTTTGTTTATAACCCAATGAGAATTATGATTGGGTGTTCGACAATCAGTAATTCATTGGCGTTGTCTATAACACAGAATAGCAGATTTCCTAGAACATCGAATGATTTTCTAAAATATGAAAATATACTGACTGAACACATCGCGGAGGGTGATTAACAGTATCCAACTCTATTTCACAAATGAAAAATTCGACAAAATTCAATCTTTAAAATTCGTACATATGAGGACGCTGCAAACTGAATAATATCATTCCATCACGTCACAGTATTCGAATTTCTATTTGATAAAGTTTAAGTCATATGTAATTCGTGCAGTAACTAATGTCAGCCCAAATTTTCAGAATAAAAAAATAATTAACAAAAATATTAAAGACTGCGTTCGCTTGAGGACGACAAAAGATCCAATCTTACCTCAATACAAAATGTGGAACGAAAAATAAATGGTGTTGATAATTAAATTATCCTGATGCCATTGGCGACGAAAGAGGGTTGAAAAAATTTGAATTCTTATACAAAACATAAGTGGATTACCTCTTCATGAGCATCGCCAATTACCTTGATGAAGTTATAGCCTACCTGAGTAACATCAAGCATAAACGTACACCGACATAATATATATTATATATCTCGTTTCATAGTGAACCGCTCGACGGTGTCGACGGCCCGACTCGTGACAGAAATTACTAAATGGTCACGCGGTGAAGGGTGAGGTGAGGGTGAGCAAATGCGCGGCCGAGCAACTCTATATACACACATATGTATCAACATATATAGGGCAAAATGGGGAATGCGCCGTTGGAGTAAGCGAGCGTGGAATGAGCAATCGTGAAGAGAACGAGAGCGTAAACGGTGAAGAGCAAGAGAACGAATGAGAGAGAGAGCGAGTTTATGTAGCATCCAGGCGTGAGAGAAATGCTCAGAGTTTGCCAATAGTTGAAGAGAGACAAGAAGATAGAATAGAGAAGAGGTACAGGCAAGCGGAGGTGTGCGCCTCGCGTGCATATTAATCTCTTCAACCGCACATCAGCCTCCATCGCCTCGCCCGAATCTCGTTCGTATACGCACTTGCGCGCCGCATCTCTCTCACTCTGTCTATTTCTCTTCCTCCCGTTCACGTTAACCGGTAACCACCTACATAACGCTTGCGGCAAATTGGCAAATCTGCCGAGCCGTCCGCGGCCAAATGCCCCCGTATGTGTTGCGATTGTCACGAGAGAAACGTGCTCGCATTGAGGCAAGCAAATCTCTGTATCGTCCGGTGTTACCTTTCTCTCTCACTCTATATCTATCCCTTTATCTATTCTCGCTCCTTCTTCCTGACATTCTCCGTGCGTTGAATAACATCGTCGACTCCACCACCCCCAATCATACTTCACCTCACAATATCAATTGTCGTGAATTGTCAATTTGTATTTGTGCTAATCGATCAATTCTGTATTGTTAGTTTCAAATAAGTTCTTCTTCTTTTCATCCGTTTATTCGCGTGTACTGTTAAGTTTTTTTTTTTTTTCCTTTTTTTTTATTGAGTTTGCACAATGAATATGAAATTACTGTATGTGGGTTGTAGTTTATAAAATTGGGAAGGTGGAGAAAGAGGAGTGAGGGGAGTGGGCCCAAAAGCGATAGACAGAAATCACGCGTGCGGTTTTGTGGCTAACATTTCTAACCGCCGAACACTAAAGTTCGAATTGAACTGTCACCATCAGCTGATGTGGCGCGTGACCGCGCGCGAGAGCAATGTGCCAACGTTCGTTCATAATAACTGCGGTCGTCAGTCAGGAAATTCTCCAAATGCCCTGTGTTTCGCGGTGGCGTTTTCCCGCTTCGTTACGCTACACGAGAATCAAACAATATTATTAACATATATTTGTATTTGGATAGATGTAACAATACATGAACGCAGATTCATTGAGGTTATTCTAATCAATAATTCTTCATACAACCAGATGAGTTTAATGGATATTGAACTGCAAAGGAAAGGAAAAAAAAATGATACGTGGTTGTCATAAAAATATTTATGCTGATACATCGGGTATTATTTGAGGATCAAAATAAGATTGTTGAGCTCCGTCTATTTATCGGCCACTTTCTCACCCTGTTTTGTTTCTTCCCTCGCTTTGTCAACGACAAAACAGAATCGCTGAAGGGTGTGATACTGGTTTAGGGGTTGGGAATGTGTCGAAATACTTGAAACATACAAACACAAGAACTAATTCCAATTTCGTAAATGGTCGTGTTTTGTTGAGAGAAGAAAAAAAAAATAGAGCAAAAGCGATATAAGAACAGCTGTATGAGGATTGTTGGAGCTTATTGGTAATTTCAATGGAGAATGATATACCAAACGGGTAATATTTCGTTTCCCAATGATGACAATAACTCGTTGGTAATCCGCCAAAGGTTTTATGTAACTTTGAAAATGATGATAGGCATAATTTTACCCTGCACATCGTTGCAATTGGGTTATTTACAGAAAAAGAAGAAATTTTCAACGGTTTCGTTCTCTCTTGGTTTTATGCCTCGTTCGATTTCTCTTTCTTACTCTTTTACAAAGTTGTGTGTTAAGCTGTGTGAAATAAGACATCTCAACCTTTAGCCCTTTCGTACGACAGCACTGGGGATATTTACGAGTTGGTCTTCTTTCGTTCACCCTTTCTATCTCTTTTTCTCGAACATTTCAGTCGAGTGAAAAATGGCCTCGCCCACAATTAACTGAAATCACAGAGACCAAGGGTGTTTGTCAAAGTCTCTTCTCTGTGGAAAATTCGCTTTACGATAAATCTCATGGCTGAGTATTTGACTATTCTTTAAAAATATATAATTTTTTTTTATGTAAAAAAAAATAAATATTGAATTGATTCAATCCTCATACTGTAACCAAACCCTGTTAGCGTCAACTACCATCATCCGTGTTTTCTTTCACGCTTCGTGTCTCATCGTCCGTTAATCTCAACCGAGAGTCTCTCTTTGACGTTCGTCGTACTTATCAAATTAAGCAATTAGTCCCCTTTTTTTTTCTTCTTTTATCCTCTTTTCATTTTCTAGTTTTCATACTGTCGTTCTCATTTCATTCGCGCTTGGTTCTCGTCAACGGGTCACGAGCCAACAGAAAAATAAATTCACTCAAAACGTTTCGACGAGATTAAATCGTTGATTAGAGTTGCTACCTATTCCTTTTCGTTTCTACATTTATTTTCATTTCATTATTTAGTTTCAATTTTTTTTCTCCATATCTGTTTTTCTCTTGTCTTTCAGTCTCACGCTCGTTCGTTTCAAATCAATAAATTATCAGAGTCGGCTCTACATCAGTGTCACAGTGTCTCTTTGTGTTTCCACAAATTATTTCGACTTTGGCTTCGGATATATATATTTTTTTTCTTTCCCTCTTTCTAAACAGATTTATATAGATCCTTCGTGCTCTTGTACGCTTGAAACTCTGTGTTAGCATTTTAAGAGTTCTCTCGTAAAATTGTCGCACGGAATGTACAGTCACTGTGGCATTTTTTTTAACACTCGCCCCCATACCAATAAGCTTTATTGTTTTCTTTTTATTTCTTTTCTTCCTCTCCCATCGCATCTCTCTGTCTCTCTTTTGTTGCGCGGTCCACCTTCATTCCTTTCTTTTTTTGCCCTCCTCCTCCATTTTTTATTATTTTGTTTTCTCACATTTGACAATTATTCGGTAATTTATCAACGGCGTCCGCATACAATGGAACTAGCGTGAAACTGCCGGTGCAAGTGAGAGAGAATTGCGTTGAGTTGTTGGAGTCTCTTTATTCGCGCGCGAAAAGGGCTTCCACAATGCAAACAGGGTGTACCATGAAAAAAAAAACTTATCTGAAGTACTCTAAATAAAATAAAAATGCTGCTCATCATCAATAAATCCATAGCGTTTGATGAGAAGATTGATAGAATGAAGAGCAATTATTGTAAATTGAATAATTGGAATAATATTTTGCGGATAAAAGTGGGAAAATTAGCAGGTAAAATTGAATTTTCAATGACAAAAATGAGAGTATCACCCGTTAGGTATGAAAGGACTTTAGTGGCAAGAACAGGGAAGCCAAAGTGTATGTGTGTTGTGTATATCGTATAGACAAAGAGAAAGGAATGAAGCGAGAGAAGACGAAATGCAAAAACAAAAGTATCTCATTGTGTGTTAATACTACGAGAGAGGATGCGGCTGCCGCTCGTCGAACGCGCAATCCGTTGTCGCTTGACCGTCTTTTCTACCTTGGCACTCACCGCGAAACCAAGAGTGGTTTGCAAAAGAAGAAATAGAAAAGGACCGAGCAATACACCCATCTCATTTGCTCTCTGGCCACATCACAAATACACATAAACACACCCACGTGTATCTTTGGACTAAACTAGGCGCATTTTATTTCACCACTGTTCTCGCTCACGCAAAATAAATCCCACGGCTTATTTTGTAACCCACCACACCTGGTACAATTCTATAAAGGTAAATCGGTGTTATATATTTGGCGTAAAAAAGGCTGCCGATAATATCCAAAATTACGGAAAATTCGAGCGTCAATTTCTACCAGCTTAGGATCGCAATATGAGAGAGTGAAAAAAAAGAGACGAAGAGACAGGAAATTCGAACGTTTACTCTTGGGGAGGGAACGGTTGGGGCCACACTCGAGCCACATATTGGATCATATCGTATCTTTTCACAGCCTATGAATAATGCATCTTGAAATTCTCCACCTCTCGCATCAACGTACAGACCGCCCTTGCCGTTTCTGTACTTATTCCTCGCACTCTCACCCACAATCTCGCGTTCTTGCCGCTCTGTGTCTTGTACTATTCAAAATATTTGCTATCGTTTTCGCTTCTTCATGTAATAAACGGCTTCTCGCATATCTCACACACCTCATTCTTTTTATCTTCTTTGATCAGCAATTCATTTGTTACTCGCATTTGCACGTGGTTGTGTGGAAAATTTTTTTTTTTCGCTGTAATTTTTTTACTTACCTGTGTAACTTTAGAAGAATGGCATTTTATTGTAAAAAATATTACATGAGATTTCTTTTGTGATGGTTGGATCATAATTCAGAGAATTGTTTTATATATGGCCATATGCAGATGAATAAGTTAAATAGGAAGAGTGTGATTTAATTTTTGTTGAATTATATTTTATTTTGAATTGGTGGAGGGGTTTTTTTTTTTGGTTTTGCGCCACGGTGTACAAATTGTAGTGAATTTTTGAGCATGTGAAGGTTATAGTTACTTTCAAAATTAAACATCGCTCTGTGGATTGACGAGAAAGAATAAAAAGATATTGTAAAATATGTCAAGAACATATTGAAGAGCAGTCAACGAGCTGGAAAAAAAATAGAGATGCATCGTTTTTTTTTTTATATTGAAGACTGGTTGGAGCAATCCATCGAATTAAATCAACGAGATTTTGTTCAGGGTTGAAGTTTTCCATCTTTAGCATCAGTTATTGATCCTAATCCATTTCACCGGAATAATTACGACATTTTTCGAATAAAAAATTAGAATTAACGAATAAAGGGAGAATGTTTTTTCGTTGGAAAAAATTATGAATTAATATATCCATCGATCTAATTACCGTAACCACATTAGGTTCTTTCCAAGATGGTGAGGATTTATTTCGTAGCACTCATGAGTACAAAATATATATCTGAAACGCAAATTCGACCGCTCAGAATAAACAACATTCACTCTCTCTCTCTCTTCGTCTTAAGCTCCATGAATTACATGAAAAGATGCAGTTGAAAACCCCAATAAATTAGTTGAATTTCACAGAATCGATATTCAAAGACGAAGAAAACAAGGAAAAATTTGCGTGAGGTATTTTCACGATGAAAAAAAGCATTAAGCTCGAGAACAAAATTGCAAGATAAATCTTGGATTACGTGTAAGATATATACATCGTCGATGTGGAACCCTCGTTTTTTTTTTATACCCTTCGCGTACTCTCGTTTTAGGCTCTCTTGTCTAACATGAGTCGTAAAAAATTGTCGCGTTAACTTGAGGGATGATATGAAGTATAGAAAAATATATACAGGAATAAGCGGGCGATATCAGTTGGAAAAGGTCATCCGTGTGCGAATAGAAAATGGAACGAAAAAACAAATGGAGAGAGGAGGGGGAAAAAAAAAATTCACCGCTGTGAATCGTGCAAGTAGCTTGAGTGAAAGCGGTTTCTCAAATTAATTACAGGGGAAAAGAGATTCGAAAGCTTCGCTTCTTGTGCCTCACTGGGCCACTACTTGAATAAGGGAAAAATACGGGGGATGAGATCAACCCCCTTGGCATTCCGTTAAGTATTCAACAGACGGGAAGACTCGTTAGTCAAGTAGGAAAAGAAGGATAGGTGCAAGTAGGGGAAAAAAAAAACGAAAAAGAGAGAAGCATAAAAAATCTCTACCGAAAAATTCTTTGGCGTACATCAGTACTATCCTATATAAAGGATATATGCGGGAGATTTAAGTAGTCTGCTTGGGTTTTTTGCTCCTATCGTCTCACTTCGCCCTGAAAAAAAAGAAAAAAAAAACGGAAACAAAGAAAAGGGGAAAAAGATCCACACGTTTTTCCAAACATATTTATGATGTTTCCTTGTCTTTTTTATTCAATTCAAATTCAATTTCAATTCCAATAATATTATCCGAAATATCTCCAATAAAAATATTGGTCGCTCACTAAATTCATTTCCCTTTTTTATTCTATCTTCAATATTTATCACAAACACACAAAAAAAATTGAAACGAAAAAAAAAAAAAAGTATTTATTCAAACATACAAAATGTGATCAACATAAATTCGATTTTTACAAGTATCCAATAATTTTGTTTTACAAGTGTGCATGGAGAAAAGGGCAACTTGTTCACCCAGCTTATCGTACGGATCTCACGTATAACGAAAGCTAGGTTTGTCCTCTACTGGTAATACCGCTGTAATCCCACGTATAAGCGGAGTAAGTCTCGATGACTGGTTGGATATCACGAGTAAAGCTCCCGCAACACTGCATCCCCCTTTCTCTTTTGCTCTATTTCTCGATTTCTCTCTTTCCCCCTCATTCAATGCGCTTCCCCTATCGATTGTGTAGGTGCTTTTAAACACACATCCACACACTTAGTGTCTCTATAGATGTTTCTTTTATAGATGCATTGCATTAATTTAAGTATTACGTTAATTACATCGAATTTACGCCGTCGTCGTGCATTGAGCACACTCTTATGTATTTCTCACGGTGCTCTCACGATTCGCGAACAATGGTGGACATTCATTCGACAATATATTCGCGTGTTACATACATTCATGTACATTGTGCAGTTAAGTCTTAATCGCTTTTCTAACGGAATGTGTTCGATGGTGTGCGCATATGGATGAAAAGTTAAATTGACTAAAATTGTTGAGGCGTGCGCGATAAATGCGCACAACGCCGCGTTCCTGGATACCATTTTAATTCATCTCATACATTCATACATACAAACATGTATGTATGCATGTATGAAGACATGGGCGAGAAAGAATTTTCACATTATTTTATTGCATTCCAATTGCAATGTACTGTTGCCTTGATTTTCGTAACAAAATTAACAAAGGGAGTGAGAAAGTTGGAAGTCTGTGATGGAAAGGACCATCAGCCCGGACGCGAAACCGCACTCAAAGTTCAAGGATATACACTCAACGACCAAAGTATATGAACATGTATGTAGTAGATGTGTATAATGTTGCACAATATGTTGGTGATCTACAGGTTAACAATGTAATGAGAGTGAGAGACAGGACGGTGAGCGGAGAGGGTGAGAATAGGGAGGTGATAGAGGGTCCACCGTTACCCAGCTCTGTATGAAATATCAACCACCATGAAATTTGAACAGCCTGAGAAAACATATTGGCACTCGATCGCCACAATTTGGTCATCTTCACATGCACACATGTGTATATGTGTGTATGATAATAATAATAATGATAATGAAGACCGACAAATGATACTGAATGCAAAATGAAATTGAATAACTGGGTTTTATGAAAGTAGTTTCATTTTCGAACGTATTATTCATTTGTTTTGCCCCTTCTATTCATTTGTTTAGTAATTATTGAGTGACAATATTTCTTGTTGATTCCAGTTAGTGTGTGAGTGATGTTAAGATTGAATTAGTGGAAATCTTTTGGAAATTTGCAAATTTCAGCAAGATTTTCAAGTTTGAGAAAAAAAAAACATATTTTTTCTATCAGAATAATTGTGAAGTTATTTATAATACAAATTTGATTTTTTTCATTGGATTTAAGATATAAGACAATTGCCCTGGCATTTCAGAAGTCTGCTTGTACTTAAGAAATGTCGAACGTCAATTTACTTATGCATAAAAAAAAATTGAAAAAACACAGAATTTAGTCAGAGAACGCAACAGCTTACGCTATTTCAATCGCCTGAAAGTTTCATACGCAATTTAGTTGGATATTCCATGGATTTTTACTGTAATATAACAATCCGCCAATTCCGCGAGCCGAAATTGTCACATCGCGTCAAATCAAGATTTTAGTTTAGAATTGTGCTGAACTCTGGCCTGACATAGCGCTTTGATTATCTCTTTATATGTTTCTATTGTGACCATACAGATTAATTGAGTTAGCGGACGATACAAATATAGTGAAAAGAGAACTTCAGGTATTGAATGTCACGACTAACTTCCGATATTTAATGCATCTACCTCTATTGCAATAAATTTGTGCAGCGTAGTACATAACGAAATAGCAATAATAATTATTGACGGCGCAATCTGGGTGTATTTGATCGCCTCGTAATGTCCATTTGGCACAAAATAGAACGCTTCAACATACGGGAAAACATATGTATGCAGTAGTAATCACATCGGGATTGGATAACAAGATCCCACGACGGGTAGTGAAGCATATAACTCGATGCAACCGAAGCCACTCGTGAACTCGATGCCCGATCAGTTTCCATATGATGTATATACAATATATACCTCTGGGTACATTAAAGTTCGTTGCGTGTGTTTCATGATCGTGCAATAACAATTTTAGAATAAATTTTCTTGTTGTTCATGATAAATCGAATACCAAGGAAAAAAAGAAAAGAGCCAAAGAGAAATGAAGGAAAAATAGATTGAACTATTTGATGACCGTTTACGGTGTAAGCCTCAGGGTGTGGTTGTGAATGTGCGGCCGAGACGAAAAGAATTGTGAGCGAGCATGAGAGAAAGAGAGTAAACGAGTCTGTTGCAGTATACGATGAATAATTCAGGGTGTTTCACGATGCACGGTCGGTTGAACGCGCGCGATACGACCAGCGAATCTTCGACTGCCACTGTCCGACGGATTCTCGTCCTTCTCTCAATCTGTGGAACTCACCATTTTTATTCATTTACTTTTTTTTCTTTTATACTCTCCAATCTTTTTTCTTTTCCCGCTGGCCCGATCAAAGACTGTGGCTCGATCTCTGTTTTTTTTTTCTTTGTTATCCTATGCACAAGACCAGACTTCTCTCCTTCCGTGAAGAAACTCTCTGTCGAGATTAAGATCGCAAGGATCACGACTGTCAGCTGCCAAGTCTTCGTCGTGTGTCTCGCACGCACGCCGCGCTACTGCTCACTGTATATATATTCTTTGCGTGCCTTCTACGGTCGACGTATTTTCACAATATATCCATCTTCTTAGTCTTCTTGCTGCTAATAAAAAAGAGATATTGCTTGTAAGTCGGAATATATCGCATACGAGATGGATATCTTGAAAATTTTAAGTCGCTATTTCTTATTAGTCAATTGCTCGTCTGTTATGTAGTTGATTTTTAAAGCGGATATTGGAATGAAACGTTGCAAAACTTTATTCTATAACTCTATGAGCTTTTCTATTCATCAAGATTAATTACTAGCAACTCAAGACTGATCAGTATGACAATGAAAAATATACAGTGTGACAAGGATTTTTAAAATAATAACAAATGTTTTCACAGGATATCTTTTGAAAATATTCAATGAGAATCAATGACGTGGTGTTCAATATCAATGAACATCCGAACAATTTCACTCGTTACAGTTTCTCATTCATCACCAATGCATAAATTTTTACGAGAAACATAAATATATTTCTATTTGATGAGACTTTGTGTAGGGATGAATTAATTTTTTTATTACGCTCGATTCACATGTCAGAGTTGTTTGGGTTCCAGTTGCGCTTGAGGGTTGGAATTATTAGTAATGATTCTATACATCTCGTGCATCATATCAATTATTTAGTAGAATTATCAAAGAGATATTAATTTAGAATCAATTTCCAGTTTGAAACTACAAGCTTTGAGCATTAATATATATGGCACTGTACCTCAAATGAGTTTATTGACGATAATTAGTTATTGATCAAGTACAGATGAATACCTTTCCTATGCATATTTTATTGTCATAGTGAATTCATATTGTGTAGGAATAATATTCATTCATGAAGGTTCTATCCATAAAATCACTGTAGTGATTTGTGATCAGATATAAATCTGGAAGAAAATTTATAGAATTAATTCCCTGTGAAAAAACTCAAATTGGAACTGACATTCAGCGCCAATAATCATTATAAAATTTATTATACAATGAGAATATTGATAGAATTATCTACGGGAGTTTCTAGAATGTTCTGCAGGCAAACAGAGTCCTATACAGCAAGTGGATGCTCCACTTTTGTCTGAAGACTTGATCATGATAAGAATTTTTTTGATAGATTTTTCATTTTTTATTCATATAATTCAGAATATAATGACAGGGCCGAGAATATTTAACGGTCTTACAATTATTTTTCTCTTATTTCAATATTGATGAATGCATTGATAGTGCAAAAACAGTTTCAATTCATCAGTCTTGTTCCCGTGAACACAAACTTTGGATCTTCCTTTTCACTTGATTCAATTGCAAATTCACGTCATGTATTATGTTGATAATTTCCCAACATCTGCAATGTTTCATAAACTGAATTGTTATTGAAGAGATAAAATTCATCTGTAGAGTTCTGAAAGTGACAGCAATGATTACGACGGAGGGTAGATAAATCTATTGAAAAACACTCGGGGAAAGTACCTCACAAAGTTTTTCAATCTTTTCAATATCCAAATCGAGAACAAAATTTTTTTTCTAATTTTGTGTCTATCTGATAAATCTTTACCACATTCGCATTCACATTTTTAATCAACAATATAATTTTCGAATCAACTCGATACGGAAGAGAAACTAACGATCAAAAGAACATAATATCAACCCAGGAATTGATCTCGATTCTTCCATTGAAGATTAAAACAACCCCGAATACGAATCCGACCATATTCAGACCCCATACAACTTCCCAACTAAATAAATTTCATATACGAGGAACCGGGTGGCCAAGTTTCATTCTTACAGCAGCACACATAAATACTCTCTTACATAAAAAACGTTCCCATTCACTTTCACCAACAATTGAATTATAATTGCAACACCACCGATTCGCCAATTGACGAAAGTGAATCGTTAACATAAACCACGTCGTTGAATCGTGCGATAACAGTAGCGTCCAGGGATTAGTACAAAGTCACACAATGTCTCTGAAGCCGCGCACAGTTCTCATTTATACATATACATATGAAGTCACTACATACATATACAGATTGAAGGTAAAATTTAAAGCGCCTATTGGGAGGCAGTAAGCGCGTCGAGAGCGGCAATGTATTCACCGATGAGGACTCCCGGTATGCGCCTCAAGACTTCTACATTTCCCCTGTAATTTTTTTCTCTTTTTTCTCTTCTCATCCTCTCTCCATATATACATTGACTACACTCTCCAACCAACTACAACATAAGAGCTGGAAGCAGCGAGAGCTCTCGCGTCTTTTGAGGCCCTTTTCGCCGCCTAATTGTATCGGGTGTCTTAATCAGCGTGTAAGCTACCGAGGAGTCAAAGGCAACGCGCCGAGTCAGGCTTCCACCATCCTCGCAATGTCTTTCTCACTCTCGCGTTTATTCCAACCTTTTACCGTTTCTTCTCTTCATTCCGGCCGATGCTCTGCATCTCAAAGACGCAATTTAAAGAGAGTATGTTAAGCCGACAGCATTACCTCATGAATGCTCGCTCTTCGATGGAATTTTATTTCACTAAAAAACACGTGCTATGCATTGAGTAAGGGTGGAAAAAAAAAATTTGATGTAATTTTAATGAATATCGATATTTACGATTAAAAAAAATAGATATAGGGTTGTAGGGTATAGGAGTGAATTATTATATCGCAAATACATATGTATTTATTGTAGCATCAAAGGGGCCACGCGACAGGTTGACACGTGTCAGATATTGAAGACAAAAAGAAAGCAATAAACTCCCATCGATGAATTTAAAGTGGAGCTATAATAAAGCGAAACAAAATGAAAACCGACGAGGGGTTGATAATTTTTCTTTTTTTACATACAGACTCAATATATTTATTTATTATAGAGATGATGTAAATTTGTTCATATGAATGATTATCAATTGATAATGCGGATATAGAGGAAGTATATTTTATTTAAAATGCTTCGTCGATGTCCATAATGAGTTTGTATTGCTATTTCGTTGGTAATGATGACGATAATGATGACTGATGACGAAATATATTGTATTGTGTGGGTGATTTCTAGTGGGGCCTGTGTTCGGGGGCCGATGCGGCGCGGAGGCGCTCAGTCTGGGGCTGGGGCTGTCACTGGGCCCGGCCTACAGGTTCGCTCTGCCCCCGGGACTCGCTGCCAAGACCACACGCTGCCTTGTTTTCGACCAAGGTAGGCCCAGCAGCCATCTTCATTATCGCTATTATAATATCACTTCCCCTCATTACTCACTCGCATCGTATTTTTAACTCTCGCTCACCTCTATAACACATCATTTTTAACCTTTAAATGTGTATAGTGCTCACACGTGTGCGATTACAATTCCTATTCATTCTCCATTCATGAGTGGTTTTGATTAACACAGTGTAACTCCATTTATATGTGTCTGTGATTGATATTTTAATTTAATTCGTTTGTTTGACTTTATATTGTTTCTTTCATTCGTATAAAATTACGACACTGTGCGTATAAGGTTTGAACGTTTCTTTTTTTTTTTGGTTGTATCATTTTTTTCATGATTGTTTATAACTGAAAAGCCCTCGGAATGTGATTTCAGTGATTCATATGGAAAAAGTATGTTTTATTTTTTTTTTACAATTGATGGTGCAATCCGGTGCGGTCCGGTCGCTTCATTCAATACAGACATGACAAATACGTGTTACCAATATCCGGAATACTTTTGTTGTGTTTCCGTTGAAAACGCATGGTCATATCAGTATTCATTTCCGTGTACCGTTTTTGCTCTTCTTTTGTTTTCATTCAGTGCGATAACTTTTTGGACATTATATAGATATATAATTCGTTGATATTTACAATACACTCAAATATCTCGTGTTGTAAATCGATTTATACTGGTGTGTAGTGCGATTATCAAACTGCGATAGTTCACTGTTGTGAGAAAGGGAGAAAGCTCGCGCGTCATTTTGATTATTTCCAACGATTGGTTTTTGTGAACGTATTGTGAGAAAGCTTTTGTGATATTTGAATCACTTTATGTTAAATATGAGGGATCAATTATTTTTCATGTTGAAATTTTCATTTTTTTTTCTTCTCCGGATGTAAAATGGCTGCATTGAATATTGTTATGCACAAAGAATAGGAAGTTAATTATGTGGACATTTTCTTTATATGAGAAAAAGAAATTTCGTTTATTTGAAATTAAATTAGAATTGAAATTGGAATAAAAAGTTGTTGAATTGTTATATTCGATCGTAACATACTCATAATTTTCATCGGTGCCAAAGTAGTTTGTACTGACTCAAAATAGGTAACACTATTCTAATGAATGAAATAAAAAATATTATGATGCTTGGACGAGTTCATTCCATACCAAAATAAGAATGAATATAAACACTCGAATAATTATTAGTTGATAATTTTGATTATAATTTTCGCTGGTGTTTTATCTATGCAATTGTATTGAAAATTTCTCAGAGGAAAAGAAAACAGCCGTTTACATAAGTCTATGTTTCGATTGTTGTTTATTCAAGTGTTTTCGAAATGTTCCCTTGTCAATGCCTCACATGGTCGTCATCTCTTAAAATTCATACAATTAACATGCTTATCTTATCACACAATAATTAGCATGTCAAAAACAGTTTGAAAACTTAGATTCACCATGATGATTACAAAAAATTTATCATTTATTTTGGTAGAATTCACCATTTCCTCTTTCTCATATATCAATTCAAAATCTTCAACTATATCGACACTGTAATCAAATTATAAAACCTCAGCTCAATCTCCAAATGTTGAATTTTCAATTATCATAAAAACACATGTGAATATATTCCGAATAATTCGTAAAAACTGTTCATCAACGAATCTGAATATCAAATCCCTTACGAACCGTGCCAAATAAATCGTAATTACCTCAAACTTATTCAACACCAATGAATTTACTCATTAAAGTGATCATAACCACACTTTCGGTCTCAATGACATTTCTAAAGTTTCCATGCGGCGTGAAAACTTCAAATAGCTCTTGCAACTTAATGCCTTCACATAATATTCTACATCGCTGTTATACCTACACCGCACGGCTAATACAGCCATCAAATTTCTGTAATACAAAAAGTATTACTGTAAGAACAATTCCACGTAATCTCCTCTCTCTCACCAGTTGAAACAGTCAAAGTGTTTTGTTGTCATGGGTCATATATCTCTTTCAGTATTACCCGAAATCACTTTGTATCCAACTAATAATATACCCATTAAAAACATTAAATTTTACTTGTACTTTTGGATGTATCTTCCTCTTTCTTTTCTTCAACATCTACCGCAGGCAAAAGTTATAAAATTATTGAATCGTTTAACGGAGCAATGATGCACGATTTTACTCATGGGTAGATCACATCTTTGACGTTATTACGAGAAAATATAACAGCATAATGCCGCTATTAAATCCCTTGCCACGTTGAGAGTAACAAAATTTTGATTACATGCCGCAAGGAGGATTCTTATACTCCCCGAAACCGAAAAAAAGACTCTTAATTTCCTCTCTTTTTATATACCCTCCCCCTATTCTCACATTATCTTTTCAATTTTCATTTTTACTTTCTTCTCTTTTCATTTATTTTTTTTTTTTTTCTACTTTACGTATTCATTGGCGCAGCACCATGTGGTGTGGTGTACGTAAAAATTACTATACTAGGAAGGACACTAACTCCAAACCAAAACTGGTCAGCGCGCATAAGAGGGCATTAAAGAGTGTATGGTGGCCATTAAAAATTCTACGTTACGCCAGGGGGTCGTCGTGCGCTTACACACAGTTTAACTGATGACCGCGTGTGCCATCAAACAACTCGAAGTAAACAACAATCGAGCGAACATCAAAAACCACCTTTCATGCATTCATTTATATATATATTCATGTATTATTTATTTATTCCATAATTCATTTATTTATTTATATGTATTTTTCATTTTTATTCTCTTTTATAGTCGGCAACACAAAAGCTTGCCCAAAAAAGTCTTCATGACTTTTATTATAATACCAACAATAATATATTTTCATGCTTCAAAATATTTAATTACTTTTTCTCTTTTCTTTTTCACTTGGCGATAAATGTAAATTACAAATGAAGTGGTAATAAGAGAGAGATCTAGATTGTTATGAACGAGTGGAGCGCACGCGGTCGAGAGTCAGATGATGAGAGGGCGTGGAAATTCGACGAGACGAAAAGAGGGTCGTGTAACATTACGCGATACTCCTTTTCCCTTAATTTCCCGGGTTAAATCTCCTTAATTTCTTCAGTGTAGAGTCAAACACGATACACTTGAAAAATGACGAATGTAGTGGCTCGTTATAAATTGATACAAAGCGTTTGCAATGAAATTCGAGTGTCTTGCTTGGTAGATAATTGTTGTAGAATAACAAACATGTTTGGTGTATGCGCAAGAGCTTGGACATTGTATATCATTCTTGAGTGACACAAATGGAACGTATCTATGTATATATACATAATTAAATATATATGTATGGATATACATACATATATGTATGTATATAGTAGACTTTTCAACGGGAAATTGCAAAACTCCACGAGACACCAAAGGCAGAAAGAACGGAATTTAATTAAGTAAAATTACTGTCGCAACGAAGGCGACAAGGAGGCGTATTATTCGTTGAGCAAGTAGAGGACTGAGACGGGAGGAAATTTCCGCGACCAAAAGGTATAACGATGCAAGACGTCGTTGGAAAACGAAGAATAAGAAGGGCAGAAAAGAAGGACACGCGAGAGTGGGTAGGGTAATGATCTCATCCCTTGATAAAACAAAGTAATAGAAAGTAAACGAATTCACGCGCTCTACTGGTGGGGCTTGAGTTATACTCCTCCCTTATATACTGATGTCCGTTTACTCTCCGCATTGCCTCTGTGTATATGTATAGGTATTAAACTTTTTTTTTTTTCTTCTGTTTCTCATCGTCATTGTTACAGTGCCGAATATTTTCAGACTTTTGTCGTGCACAGTATACTGATACAAAGACAAACAATGATAGGTGATTATGTTTGTATGAATATTCAGGTTGTATTTTCAAAACTGCAATCGCGATGAGATTTTTTCATCACAGCCAAACTTTGTTGATAGATAAAATGTCAGGAAATATAGCAGTTGAAAAAATGTGGGTTTCGTTTGTTGGGCTTTGATAAGTGCTCATGATATTGCATTGGGGAGAAACGATTGAGTGGAGAGTGTTAGCGAGTTTAATTGCGAATTAAATGAAGTCTGTTTACTGAATTTTAGGGAATCTAGAATGAGCAATCAGATTACATAAATGTTAGATACAGCGTATTATGTTCGTAGATTTATTATTGATCTGGATAAATATAATGAAAGTTCTTCTCTGATTTGTTGCGTCTTTTTTTTAATATTCTAGATTCTCAACCGACTCATGAGGAAACTCATCACAGTAACACCCTTAAGATACTCCAGCTCTCTTTGAAATTTATCATATCGATGTAAAAATACCCATCACATTTTTTATTTTATTTTGTCATTGTCATTTCTTGTTTTTCATTGACACTTCCCACTTCATCTACGCCCAATGAACGATGATTTGCTTAAATTCAATATTATGCTTCCCTAAACTTTCTATTTCACTGCAGATGAGTGTACAACGCCAGTTGTTTACCCTCATAAATAGAACCTCGATCACATGATCACTCCGCATCGCATTTCAATTGTTTTTATTCGTTATTTTTGTAACTGAATATTCGAAAAGTTTCTCATACAGTTACAGAATAATCTCGAATTCACAATCAATTCATTACAAATCAACAGATATGCGTTGCAGAATGCACTTCATAATTTCGAAGAATTCCAACACTTTTAGAAACGTTACAAGAATGCAGACCGAAAAAAAACTAAATTTTGTATGGATATGATAAAGCTTATTTTTTTTTGTTTTATTTATTTGAAAATAATTTTCAGATTATTGCTATTTTGGGAGCATATTCTGGAGCCACATCAAAACCCATATGAACCCAAAAGTGGACGATTAGAAAGTAACGAAAAAAAAAGAAGATTACGAACCCCCAACAATTTTCCTAATGCCCCTACTCCGAAGGTATATTAAATTCTCTATGAATCGTTCAAAAGACACTTTAATTCCCATCTCAATTCTCCATCACCATCCATTATCTCCCATATACTCATGAATTCATCAGAGATATTTTTCCTTATAACACTTTCCTTCCTCACCACAATGAGATCAAAATGATGACAAGAAAAGATCACATCTTCCAGACGCAATCATCCACAACGACTCCCTTCTCATACTCGTTCACGAAAAGTAATAGGAAATACATAAGTGCGAGTCAGAGTGTCTTCCATACAAACTCACACACGCATACACACATACATATACATAATACAGGAGTGAATAGCACGAAAAAAACTCATAATCATAACTTGAAGCTGTATACAAAAGGTATAGGCGCATGTATAACTCGACCAATTTGTCGACAGCTCGTAACGGAAACGTTACCGTCACGATGTAACCCAACCTATCCATATATATAGTCACCATATGTGTATACATATGGGACAGGATATATATAGTATGTCGTTGACGCTGGGCGCAATCCAGCTAAAGCCCTCGCGCCTGATAAGCGAACCGATAACATTTGCAGCCTCAACCCTCCGTCCCGAGCCCATCCACGCGATGTGTCCCAACAATTGTGGCACGCGAGCGATGGCTTTAAATTTTCCACGATTTTCTTTAAAATTGCTGGACGAAAAAGAGTCGTGTGACAACTACGACCCGTCCCCCTATCGTATTCCATTTGTATAGATATATATTTATCCGTAATATGGGAAATGAGTGAGAGTGAGAAAAAGATAGCGTTGACGAATTGTCTGGGTGGTGCCGGCTGTTTAGAGATTTTCACGGCGATAGTTGAGTTTAAACCGCAAACGTTTGCGTATCCCAAGCGCTTTCGGGAGATTTGCCCTGATTTAGTTTCCAAACGCGTGTGTGCATATGGGTATATGTGGATATGTATATACGCATGCGTCTTCTATTTCCCGCGTGGATTAAGGACATGCCGTTTATTAACTTTATCTCTCTTCAACTCGGATTTCAACGTGATATAACATGCGTAATTCTTTGTGCTTTTGCGTGTATCTGTTATTTATTTCGTGTATGACGAACATTTTTAAGTTAACTTTTCATACGAGATTTTTCAGTAGAAGGACTGAGATGAATGTAAAATTTATTAAATATGTATTGAAATGGTATTTTTATTAAAGAATAAAATCATTTCTTACATGTGACTGTCAATAATAGCCAAGTATAATTATATTTGGTAAGAAGGAATTATATCGAGCAGAACAAAGCGTAACTGTTATCAAATGAGTTAATTATGGTTCAGGTTGGATGAAATATTTGCAGCAATTTACCGAATTCACATTTGGGGCCAATCGGAGTTGAAGTAGTTCAATATTTATTAAATCGTTGGCGGGAAAACGGGTATTTTTTTTGTTTTTTTTCTACATAATGAAATTTGTTTGATGCATTCGAAATCAAAACAGTTAATGAAATTTATTACTGTCGGAAAAAAAAAACTTGAACATTTTTTGAATGATTGATAATTATTATTTCTAAACCAATTTTTTCATCAGTGTTGAGTTTATTGGCTTTTCATAAACAATTCCAATTCTGGATATTGTTAAAATAATCACTTGGAGTATCTCGAATTCCAGTATGGAATCTGGACATGCGATGTCAATTAAAATTGCGCGAAATTTCACTATGCTGACTCATCAAACTTCGCGATAAATTGAATTAAAATTTTCGGAATAAAAATTAATTATGTACATGTTCAATTTGTAACAACAGTTCATCTCCATAAACTATAATATACATGGAGGAAGAATATTAATCAATTATTCACATATTAATATGCGTTTTTGGATAGCAATTATATATAAACATAAATACAGCGAGTGTATCAAGAACCAATTGAATTGACGAAAAAGTATAAATCCTGCGTTGCATCAATTCTCTGAGCATGAACCACATACAGCTCGCAAACTGACAACTGCTTGCAAATGTAAATGGTTAATTATTATAATTAAATATTCAACTCAAAATCATTTAATACTGCACATGATGCAAACATGTAAAAACAGATGGTACTACATCAAATCAGTAAACTAAACTCTAGAACTCTAATAATAAATACACAGATTAGTATAAAATAAAAAAAATGTCAAAGAAAATAATGAATATAACTACGATAAAAAGTTCCAATGAGCCAATTCACACCAAACAACATTTAATAAAATATCCCACACCCACAATAACTCTAATTCACCACATCGTCCAATAATTAATCACCATTCCATGTTAAATCAATTTTCACCACTCTATTCCCCAGGAATAACGAAACATAATCCAATCATTATTTTTGTTTTCAATTGACAAGAACATATAAAATCCTGAAAATAAAAACCACATTACAATTCACTTTCCGTTACGTACACATTTTGTATATCAACAACGCACATAACATACAGTTATGAAAGCAATAATCTTGAACGTTGTTGGAACCCCGCGGTATTTGTTGGCTGCACACAACCCCGAGGTCTAAACGTGAGATATTATGTGTAGCCGTGTAAACCCACAATGACAAACGTCCGCGAGTTTACGCAAGTATAGAGTAAGTGCAAGTGAGAACGAGAAAGAGCGAGAGACTAAACGTATGAGCACACGGCACACGTCTCCACATGTATACAGATATAAAATATATATATATATATATACATATATACATACGTGATCGTCGTAACCGTACGAGCAGACGATAGAGAACGAGATGGAACGTTACGGGCAATGAGGGAACGCGCGTATGTGTACCATAGCAATATGGAAGATCATATGTCATGCAAGGGTCTCTGCAAAAGCACCCCTTCCCTTATTCGTCCGCTTTCGCGAACTCACTCTCGCCCATTGCTTTACTACGAGGGTAGCCCCTTTTGGACTCGTGCTACAACACACGCTTCGTATAAACATCCCCGATGTGTTCGTCTCGCTTCTCGAGAGATTCAATTCGTACTGCGGCTGTGTATAACGCAACAAATAAGCCAAATAAAATAAATGTAGTAACGGGTTTTCCGCGCTTGGACGCATACTGAAGGTCTCATGTTTAGTAGGGATAAAAATGTATGAATGTAGAGTGTGTGGTTGATGCTGAGTATGTGCATTTGTGTGGGTGTTTATGTGCAACTGTGAAGTGGTTGCACGCGAGCGTGTGAATTCGCATGCAAGAGAGATGAATAGAGGCTAGAGAGGGTGAACAACATTTCGTCGCTTGTGCGGCTTATTAATCTGACTCTGAAGCGATAAAGCGGCTGTCCACGCGACAGCCACTAACGATACTGCTTCATACTCACTTTAGTTTCTATGCTTACTTGTGATATGATAGAAATGTTTATGTTCTTTTGCTTTTTGTGGTTGTTGCTGTTGTTTTTTTTCGTGTTTTTATTGTCGATGTTATCTTCTTATGCTAAGATTTATGGGGAAAATTTTTTTATCATTATATGATCTTTTTTTCTTTACGATGTGCAATTAACACTCAAGAAGTAGACAGTATTTATATGAATCATTTACAACATCATTCAATTGTCTGGAATGAGTTATTGCGACGTGCACTTTGTTTTTTTTTTGTTTTTTTTTTTACTATTATTAGGGATTGAATTCTGACCAAGAGAAATATCGAAATTTGAATAGTTTTGAGATGTTCTATTGTTAGAATTTCACCGTAATATTAATCATAACATTTTTGAGAACTCATTACGAAATTGCTCATTTACATTCTCATCATTTGGACGTGTAAAATTTCTAACGAACATTTTCTCTCTTTTTTTTGGTTATTAAAAATCGAGAGTTTTTTAAAAAAGCACAAAAATTGTTTTCCAAAATTTATTTTCATTGCACTGCGTTGATTTAATTTTCCCCAACCAATTTCTCAATGATATTAATCTTTCTAAATTCTAGACAAATTCGTGCCTTAATCGTACGTTGAATCGATTTGGTGTGTTAGAGTTAGAGTCAGGCTTACTGATAGTGGGGGAGGACCAGATATACCCGTGTCCGCCACTCTTTGTCCGACTAACAATATAAGGGGGTTGAATTGCGTCGTATAGGGGAAGAGTATACGCTTCGGATTTATTGCGACATTCCAACCTGATAATTCTCCCACTCTCATACGCCCCTGGGTCACCTCCCTCTCTTTGCTTTCCTCGAAGACCATTTGAACCATATCGTTTGTCATCAACAAAGAAGAACATTTATATATTATGTCGCAGATCTGTGAACCGTAAAAAAATCTATGGAATGCGAGCATAACCTCGAAGAATACAACCATCACATATTGTGTATGTATTAGTCTACATCCCCCATGTCACATGGTTTTGTATACAAATTCAAATGCACGAGGTGAATAATCGTATGTGACTGATAACAAAAGTCTAATAATTGATTCATCGAATGAAAGTTTAATAGTCGTCAACATCAATCCCATCATTTAAATACAAATTTTTGGGAAACATTCAAAATAATGTGAGACATTCTGAAATGAAAAGTGTTTGTATTTTTAATTTAAAACATTGTTATTTTCAAATTTGGAAACAAGCTCTATCAGTTTTTATAATAATAATAATAATGAAGCGACTGTTCAAAAGTACAAAACTGATCGAAGGAATCAGTGGCAATAGAATGAATTTTTCAATTCCTCAATTGATAATTCTAACCCTCTCTTTATCATTCAGCACCTTTCTTCCAACAATACAACTTTATTAATCCTAAGATAGAGCTCCACTCTTTAGGAAATAACATTTCCATCAGTGCTCTATATTGGAAGGGGAATGAAGTAATTGTAAATAATTTCATTCTGTCGAAGATATATCTTTCAATAAGTGGATTCAACTGTTCCTGCTCTGTACACACAATGATTTTATTGTCACTCAATATTTTAAACATTCATTCTGATCATCAATGACAATCAAAGTCAATCGCTAAATACAAATTCAAGTTCCATCACGACTATATAAAATCATTATGTGTTGATGTTTCAATTCGATGGTGTGACTAGACATTGACAGACAAACATGGAATGTATTTTAGTTGGTCTATATAAACAATATATAAACAATACGCTTGCGAATACATTGAGAGAACGTGTGTATAGGAAGTATGAAATATTTCACGAGTGTATAGTCGAATCGAATAAGAAATTTATGACAGCAATTCCAATGTTGTAGCAAAAGAAATAAGATCGTCGAGTATTTGGTGTATAAAGAAAGCAGCAGGGATATATTGTCGTGATTTACGCGGATATAAATAGCCAGTGGCGCTCATGGACACATGAACATTGTATAGCCCGAATGAGGGTTTATAAAAGAAGGATGAAAGCAACGGCTACTTTAGGAGCTCTCAAACCAAATATATATATATAATAAAGCAAATATTCTATCTTGTTGCACGAAGATTGCAATATCACCATGTTATAACAAACCTCGTACATATTTTAAGATGAGAAAGAGACGCGAGAGTAAAAAGTCACAGAGGGGAAAGAGCGCGTGGCAGTGAAAGAGCGAGGGGAGTTGTGTATGTAGGATTGGACCACGGTGACAGTGGCGCACATAACAGTGCACGGTATACGCATCAATCACTGGTATTTTAATATCGGCCAGCGATACAATACCGCGAGCAAATTCCACGATGAAAATATAAACGCGATGTATGGGCTCTTATATATACCCCTCATCGAGACCCTCACCTCGTTCTCTCTTATTTTATTTCATTTTTTGTGTTTTTTTTTTTTTTTTGATGCAAAAATCAATTTTTATTTTGATGTTGGGTGCAGTTAAGGTAATTATTAGATATTTTAATTGGGGTTGGAATGTAGAAACTGCGACTAATTCTTGAATAAATGCTGCATGTGAATTTTTTATTTGATATCAAATAACAGAAGAATTAAAGAAAATATGATTTTTCTTTGAAATTAAATAGCGCAGAGTTTTATGGAATTAAATTTCACAAAAATAAAGATATAATTGAAATTTCTGAAACGAATATTTTTCATTAATTTGAATTTTTATCAGTAAAACTTCTTACTAATTTTCTCATATGTCAGATATACGTATGTGTCTGTGAATGTTTTGATTGTATATCAGAATTCGTAGATTTCACTGAAGCATAAATATATTTAATTGATATTTTATTGATAAATATAATTTGATTCAATACAAAATATATATTTCACAAACTTTACATGTATAATTTATTGAAGCAAAACATAAAAATGCGTGTGACGAGGGGTCAAAAGTTTATTATTGTTTGAACCGTACAAAATTATTTGCGTTGATTCTTAACAACTCGCATCAAGTGTGAAGGAAGAAATGTATATAAAATGTCAAAGTAAATGCGAATAAAAAAGAGTGTAGTTATAACAATCACGCAACAAACGAGCACGACGATTTATTGTGCTCATTCACGCACACTCCAATCGCTTTATCTAAATATCGTTATGGTGGAAAGTACAAGGGTTATATAGCTCTATCATTTGTATATAACTGTAATTATATACTTCGTTCCTGTGATATAAAGTGTGTTGCTCTGACGCGTGCAAACAGTAACGGCTAATCAATTTTTTTACTCTTACCATCCATATTTAAATTAATACGTTTAAATTAAAACGTTCAAATATTAGTTATTACCAATATTGAAACTGGTTATATTCAATCTACCAAAAAACCGAAATAAAAATATTATCTTTATGCAAAAAAGCGATACATGAGCAAACACAAATTTTCCTCCCCTTTTTCGCCACCTCTGTACACCACTTCTCAGTTGGTTGCGCTTGTTCTCATATTTTTCACCCCAAGTCAGGGGCAAACCATCGTATAAATAGAGACAGATATAGCATACTCATCCCTCAATTCGTCGTTCCATCCTCTCTCGCTTTCTCTTTGCATGAAGTTACGAGAGCGTTAAGCTGCCTACCTGACGTATTTCAAACTTCTTCTGAATATACACACAATTTTTTTTTTCTTTTTCTGTGTATATGCTGATGTGTTCATGCTGCTTGAAAATTTTCCTCGTTTGCATAGAATAGTTGTATGCTCAGTTTAGCGTATATGAATCATACACCAAACGATTTCTATATCCTTTTTCTCGGGAAATTTTACGACTTACAATCGGTCTCATGTCGTCACTCTTTATTTTCGTAAAAATACAATCAATACGAGAATACAAAATTTTTATTTTTTAACGTAAACTAAAGAATAGCTTAGGATAAAATGAGTTGCTGTGTTGTATGTTAGACCTGGCTCTAATAACGACATTGTTTGCCTGTTATTACAATTTTTATATTCTTACAGTAATACTTTAATATTTGATGGGATTGGATAAGTGAATTAGCGAAAAACTTACGATGAAAATATAATTTTATTAACATATAGAATCATTTCCTGCAATTCATCGAAAGATTCTTAAGAAATTAACCGAGTAGATCACATCGAAATTAGATTAAATAATTGAAGGATTCGATATTTAATGCAATTATTGACAAATACCCTGTGAATTGTGGTACAAAAGATTTTTATACAGTCTTGGATTTGATTATTGGGAAAATTATCGAATATGAACCACTGGAACACTTTAAGATCATTCCGATTATCATCCATCAATTTTTTCCAATAACTTATCAGTAATCAGAATTGAATATGACAGCTGCTGACAGCATGAATGTAACTCTCCATTACAGCAACACCCAATAAAAATCATTGAACATTCATAAAACGTTTTCACTCTGCAAAGAGCTTCACATTCCCAATAATAAAACAATTTCGCATGACATAATCGACGAAAAGTTTTGCACGAAAATGAAATTGTCCTGACAAACGAATATCGAATGGAAGGTACGATTCCATAACGCATGGTTATATCTATATAAACCGCGCATATAACGATATAACGAATGAGTAACAACCCATCATATCTGGTCATCCATCGATGAGTAACAACCGATAATCAAAGCTCGAGCAATGAGATATATGCATCACATACGAGTGTACGTTACTCGCGCTGCGGTTTATTTACGTGCTGGTATAACTCTCACATACTCACTCAAACGCGTAACGTTTGCGCAAGATTTAATTTCCAACTGGTACGAGAGGTCGCGTGGGATGCTAAAAGGTACATGATGGTACGAATGCTGTTGGCGATATGGTCAGTAGCCGGTGTGTTTTCCCATCGACAGGCATATCATTTTATTTACCATTAGACTCATTGGCGAATCCATTTGTTATTAATTAATAAAAGGCGAAGTAGGGGACACACGTGTATACAGGCAGTAGATGTATAGTTCATATAAACATCCACAGAGAGGGGTCCACCGAATGCAAATGCATGTTGAATGATATACCTAATATCTTGTCTCTCTTGCTCACACAAAACTATCGGATTATTATCTCTGATGCTCTAAAATCATGCGCATGCTTAGGTACGATTTTCGATACGTATATATATATATATATTTATCGTTTGATGGTGTGAATGTGTGCCGCATGTATATTGACAGAACGATTGTGAGCTCGCGGGTCGTGAACGCTCGCGCGACAGAGTTTCCCGATCACTGATACCACTGTCATATAGTATTAGTCGATGTACACGTCATCATTGAGATATTGATGGAAAAATTGAAAGCGGATGTGGGGAAAAAAAAAATCAAACCTTCACTATACACAGAGAGATATGAAGAGAAATTTTTGATTTTTTATTCGTTGATTTTCCTTTTTTTTTTACCACCAGTTTGGAGTTTATTTTCATCCACGTCAAATATTATCCTCGAGATTGCGCCCAAAAAATTTCCCTCGTATCCATCGTGTGTTTGTAGCTCTATGGATAAATACCATTGGCACGTGCGTACGTGTGTGTCCATGTGCGTAGGCTGACATGTTTCACGTGCGTTGTGATATCGCACAAAATACCCTCGCGATCACGATTTTTTTACAATCCCAATTTTCTCCGTTTACTTTCAGAACAAAAATCGAAAATAGAGACAACAAAAAAAAAGGGCATTGGAACAAATGGAATATTGAAGCGATATAAAAAAAAGTATGAGCGGATGTAAATTGAAATTCAGGGATGAATGATCCAGCAATGAATTAAAATAGCGAATACGGTATAATATTTTACTTGTTACATTTAGTTAGAGTCGAAAGGTAAAATTAGTTATAACAAAAGTTGGCTCGGTCAAATTGCTCGTCAGGGTGCAAAATAATTTGTGCAGAGGGGAAAATTTTATATTCCATGGACATATTCCGATGTATTTTTGAAATAAAAGTTAGTGATGTAGCGTGAAGACAAATTACCAATTCAAAAAGCCAAAGAGACCAACAAGTTATATTCAATGTGATGTATTCCTTCTTTTTGTTAATTACTAATAATATTCCGTCAGTCGTCAGCTATATATAATAAAGTACATATAGTGTTGAAACTGGCACAGCCGGTGAATTTCATCCCCTATACATATATATATATACCGAATGTGCGTTTCATATAGTGAGAGGGTGGAAAATATACACGTTGAGAGCATTGGAGCACATTGACAGAGCATAAGGTAGAAAGAGAACGAGAAAATGAAAAGAACAAGCTCTGGTGGCAATCTCGCATTACCATAGACAAACGAAGCGACTGAGGATCGCGTCTACCATGCACACGGCCCTGCCTTCAACCATCAGAAAAATGAATAAAATCATCAGGTCCCAAGGGAAAATTTTCGTCCATGAAAAACGACACGTCGGCGAGATTCGAGAGTTTAACTCTCCTCTTTGCATAACTCTGTTCAACTTATGGGTGAAAAAACTTTTTTTTTCTGCTCTTTTTATACCAACACGATGAGAGGTGAAAACAACTCTCGCACGTCAGCGATCGAATAATGTGGCCAGTGAAGAGATGAGGACGTCGAAGGGATGTAGATATACATTTACTGATATATAGAGTTTGAGAGTGGCAAGTGAACGTAGTTGAAACGTTAACGAACAATGAGAAAGACAAGGTTGGGAGGAATAGTGAGCGAGTTGAGCGATGCTTGGTATAAGTCAGAATGCGGACAGGCGCGCGGTTTTGGGGTATGGCAAGAGTTTAAATGGCTTGTCCGTATGGCGCGTCTCCTCATTCTCCTCCTCATATATACATATATATTTAGTTCTCACTCTCTTACGCCATCTCACTCGTTCCAAGCCACTACACTACCCTGTGCCAACCCCTTTTCACCCTACATTAGCCTCGCGGGCTTTGAACGCACCCACGGTGCGACCGCTTACTGTGGATAACGTCGAGTCGAGTTGCGTTATTCAATTTTATTACACGCCGATATTAATTCATTTATGCCTCACGTCCGTTCATACGGATAATATTTCCGTGTGCGTTATACAGAATATCCGATAGCACTGAATATGAACACGAATGTGGAGGACCAGAGGGAGAGGATGACATTGGGAGTGAAAAAATATATTTGTGGACTGCTCTCTGCTGTTCATGCTTTTGTCTATAGTCTTTTTGTGTTTTAATTGTTGGTGAAATTATTTTGTGTACAAAATATTGAGTAAACTGCGGTAAAATTTGTTGCTAGTTATATATGATTAATATGTACGTGATGGGTAGGTATATGGTGAAAGATTTATCTATCTGCTCTACCGGAACCTTCTAATATTCGTGGTTGGCGAACGGAGCTTCCGACGAATTTATAATTTTGTAATCGAATTTAATCCCTTTCGTGGTTCAGCTCTGGTTATTCAGGATTGTTGCAATTATTTACTATGTGTAAATCGCAATTGGTATAAAAGTTCCCTCTCAGGTGGTCTAGTGTTGAAGTATTTAGCGCGGTTCAGTATTTCATCGATAGGTTCATTAGAAAAAATTCATGGGTCATACTTTGAAGACTATAAAATTAGTATTGATGAATATGATACTGTAGATTAGTTTTTGGAGATGAAGTTTGAATAATTGTCCATTCAAGATGATTAATTGCCATCGTATTTTATAGTTTCTCACCCAGTTCGTGCTGAATGGTTGGAGATAAATAGTTAATAATAATAATCTAGCATATTTTTGAGTGTTCGACTGATATTTGGATACATATGTGCGATTTATCTACACAGAATTAGTTTAATAGATGGCAACCTGAATGTTTAAGGACAATAGTGCTATTTTTCACCTGCCAATCTCATTTTCTTCACACAGCTCATTTTGATGTTGCAATTTATAAAAAGAAAATCTGAATATCGAACAACTAATTATAAGTTTTTGTGTAGAATTATTTGAACACCACAACAACTTTGGAATAGTCCGAATTCAATAACACACTGTAAATTTATGAGAAAAAGTCACCCGAGATACTCTGAACACCGTCAAAGATCAAATGTTGAAAATCAAGAAAATTTGGACAACTATAAAATTAAAAAAGTCGCATTAATTATTGTTGAATTATAGAAGTCCCATCCAAAAAATCGGTTGTGCCATTTATATTCCTTAGACGCTAAAAACGTCAGTCACTGCCAATTCGTCAGGATAATATTGAGCAGACCTTGATGGAAATATCTCTTGTTCATATAACCATCAACTCCACATGTTTATCAACATGATAAATATTTCAAGCTGAATAATTGGTTTCTTCTCATCCACCCTTAACATACAACCATACACACTTAACCATCTTAATGCTTGTAATGTTTCAACGACATAACAAAATGTTTCACTTGTAGAATCACTAGACCAAGCGTCCAAGTAAAACGCGGTTGCGTCAACTTATGGTGAAGTTTCGTCGTGCTGCTGCTCAGCATATAGTATATAAGCTGATAGAACTTGCGTCGATTTGTCGCATCTGTGCGTCCCACCAACTTCAACTTAAATCACTCCAGCATTCTCCTCTCTCACTTTATACATGTATATATACTCTATCACGTGCGGTAACATGATATATCTGGATCATGGTCTTTATTGCAATATCGAATAAGGGGGCGTGTGTGCGACTTACCATGAGTTGCTGTTGAGTTTTGCACCATCAACCCGAAGCATTGAAACGAGAAGGTCAGATGTTATGAATGACGAAGCAAAAAAAAATCATTCTGCATCTATATATATTTAATCGTTACACTCGAACGGAGTCGCGGTGATTAGTTGAGGAAAATCCACAGCTGGCCCTCGTCAAATCTTTTCTCAATTATATATAATATCCCCATATCTATGTATATATATATATGCATGTATATTTTCGTCTTGCTGATCGTTGCCCGAGCAATGTCCAGCAAGAAGCACCAAGTGTGACACTTGGTACAGTACCTTTTCAAAGTGCAGTTGGGTGATATGGGAATTATGGTGAATGAACAAAAACAGGTTAACCTTACCCTCTTATCCAATTGATCACCCTCGACACCGAAGATGTGAACCATTCCCCTAATTATCCTCTCTTACTCGCAACTCTTGTGATACAGTTTAACGATAAATGCACAAGAGGGTGTGTCAAACGGTTTATCTATCAGGACGAAACACTTCTGTCCACTTTGATTCGCATCAAAGCGCACTAGACAGTCTTTCTCCACAATCTCGTTGGATACATCAGAAGGTATCGTTGATCGATAGGAAAGAAACGGTGGAAAAAGATCCGATGGATGTGTATAGAATAGACGCCATGAGCAAGACTTGACACACTCGAAATGGTAAAAAAGAAAAAAAATAACTACTGCAATGACGAGATGAGGAAGAAGTCGTTTTCGCGCTTCAAGATACGATGTCGTGTGGCTTTTTTTTTCTCTCAGAGATTCGTCTCGACGTTAAACGAAACGGAAGCGCCCTCAGGGGTAAGGTTGAAGAACGCTTCGTTCGGGATCCGAGTGAAGCTTAAAAATACGCAATCTTGCTACCACGTCAGGCTGAAGAATTGAAATACGCGCGCGTGGTTTCAAAACCTACTCTTTCGTGTAAGTCTATATATGGTGAAGAGAGAAGAAGTATTTTCCCCTTTGATATCGTTTGCCCATAATCATTTAATTTCACCGCAAAACGACGACACGACCAAACTTGGTACACGAACATTTTTTTCTCTCCCTATCTTTTCCCGTTTTTTTATTTTTATTTTTTCTTCGCCACTGCATCATCCGCATATATTCCCTTTCGTCACGATTTTACGGAAGTTCTTTGAAAAGTCGTCTCACGCGTCGTCAATTGCGCTCTCATTTCATGCCTCTTCTCACTCACTATCATCATCAAAATATTTGAAATTTTTCAAATTTATCTCAAGTTATTTCTAAATTAATGATATTTCATAACACTAAATATAGTGTCATTGATCTGAGAATGTTATGCCAATAATAAGAAATCTAATAAGAAATTTTGTTACGTTTATACATAACACACAAAATGTAGAGTCAAAAAAATAATCTTAATACTTAGCAGTATAAGCAAACAGATACACAAATAGATATGATAGCAAGCGGCATTTATTCAACAGAGAAGGGTGAGAAAGTGAGAGAGAGAGAAAAAAAAAAGAAAAGAAGAATATCGAAATAATAATGCAATATTCGAATGTTGAATGAACAGAAGAAAAAAATAAAATTGTGAGAGGGCTTTTCAGAGCTGCAATATTATTTTTTCCTTCCTTCGTCTCTTTCTCTTTATTCTCATTGTACTATTATTATTATTTCTTTTTTTCTTCTCACTTTGTCATTCCTTATTTCTTCTTCATCCCCAGTATCGATGGCCCTATGATAATGTCAAAATATTCGGAGACACTTTCGATGCAAACTACGTTAGCGCGCGTACGAATCCAATCGGTTATTGAATCGTTAAGCCGTTGGAATAAAGAGATCTGCATAAGCCGATGTCTATGTATATGTTTTTTTTTCGCCCTCTGTAGTACGCTGCCAAGTTGGAGGCAAATACATTGGCTTCAATAGGGGTAGGGCTACTTGTATGTTGTATATTCTTTCAAAGCATGGCACAACGTTACATGTATATTTACATTGACATAAAATGAAAATCCCACTGAGTGAAGAGTGTAAATAATATTTTGAGACGTTAAAATGTGTCAAGCAGACTGATCCTTCATGACATTTGAATATTCGCCGTCAGTTTTTGGGGGGGATGCGATGTCATATGCGTACAATAATATGATGAACGTTTTCACCATTCAACACTAACAAACATCACGTGGGTGATGGTGTTGTTACGATCTCCATAAAATTTACCTATGATATCTCATGCCACACATGCACAAATACGCAAAATTGCAACGAAAAAAAAATGTTCATATAAGTACACGCCACCTTTTACAACAAAAAAATGTGAAATAAAAAATTTTCATAGGTGATACAGAGATGAGGGGGCGCAAGAGAGTCACTAGATGCCCAGCAGTATAAGTTTACAACGCTATGCCGACATGACGATTAAGTGCGTGGTTTAACGATCGATGAAACTTACGACCGACTACAGAAAGACGGCTAATGGCGAGTGGTCCATCGCGTCCAGCTGTTCTCTTTCTCTTTCTTTCTCTTTATATATCTTCACCTCTTTCTACATTATTTTCTTTTCTTTTTTTTTTTTCGTTTCATTTATCTCTTCGCCAAAGTCTTCAAAGTAAGCATCAGCAAGACCTGGTCATCGACAGTCCCAAGTGGAACTGGTTAATGGACTACTCGCCAAGATACGAGTCTATACATTTACGACTTCGTTTGAAATTCCATCAGAATATTATTCTTATCCCCATCAAAGATGATGGCGTCGACAATTAGATACATACGTGTATATGCATATATACTGCGGTTATAGTTTTGCTCGAATAAAATGGAAGTAAGATAATTTCACATTTACGTATATAATTGGTTACGATGTTTAAATTCTTATGGAAAGTGGTAGTCGAGATTTGAAATGAACTCGATTTAATCGGCAACAAAATTACAACGCTCACATTTACGATATTAATGTTTATTTATTGCCATTTTTTTTTTTCATTTATTTTTCCATCATCTTTATTATTCGTCTTCCATTTTTATCGAGTTATACGTTTTGCATTGCTTGAATATATCCAGCGTGGCAGTTGATGCGAATGCAAATTTGCAACTTTGTTGCTGTGCATATACGAGCGTGTGTATATGCTTGTCGTCCGGCAGCGTGAGATGTGGTCCGTCAAAAAGCCGTAAAACGTGCGAGGCCAATGTCGTTAGACATAGCCTGTTGAATTTTTCTCTTGTTGAGTGCTATCACACAAATGACCGAGACAGAGTAAGAAAGATGAAGTGAACGAAGGGGAGGAATAAGACGAAACGACATCGTCGGCTTTATACGGGCGTTCGTCTCCACCGATATTACTTGGTTAATAAATTAAAAAAAAAAGAAAAAAAAAACGAAACAGAAAAAAATAAATGAAAATAAAAATAAAAATATGAAGAAGTCTCGGGCGGGTCTCGAAGAAATATATAATAAACCGTTGGGTTCGCTCCCGATTGCTGTCACACCGTCATAACTCGAATGCATCGTTCAATTAAAGATACCGAGATGGACCAAGAGAGAGTGCATATACTGCAATATAATTCTTCGTATCTCATTCTCACTCTTGTGCATATTCGAATCGAAAAACAAGTGAGTGAGTTCTCTCAGGTAATAAAATGAACCGTGCGCGGCCTTATCCGCGCGAGAATGCAATTGAGTCAGACTTTTCGTTTATCGATCCACTTCTCGTTTATCCCATCCACCTCTTATATTTTTTTCATTTCGTATATATGTATAAATATTTGCCACATTGAATTCATGATATTGCAAAGTCGATTATAATAATTCGCAAATTGCATCCACTAAACTGCAATATATCTATACTTATGTTCTTGCCGCTGTGCACTGTTTCTTTTCATGTAACGTCATCTTTATTTTTTTCATCTTCTCTTTTGCAATAATACATACGGTAAAAAAAAATGGAGTGTTGTTTTCGCAATGTTCTGAAATATTGTTAAAAGCAAAAAATTAAAATGATCAAACGTATTAGTAGTTTGATAATATTAAATAGTTACATCGTCTTCTCTTAATCTTATTGATGACGATTATTCGAATATCCATAATATTCTGTTTTGCTAAAATTTTGGGCAGTTGCCGTATTTACTGAGAATAGAACCGGAAATATTATTTACATAGCTTGTACAACCGATTACAGAATGCTTCTACTAACTCTTTAGTATTCATGATATTCTGTTATGTAATATTGATGAGACCATTACGTAGAGACATTTTGCGAGGAAAGTTAATCGTAAATTGGGATTGATTTTGACTACACTCCTCGATTTGATATCATTACTGGAGTTACCGTATGACGGCTGTACGCTGAATATCACATAGACACTATACCAATTATACAACTGTTACGCAGCAACCCCTAAGCATCGCTCTTCATAGTGAAGCTTTGTCATTATCAATGCACTGAGAAATGTGTTGATTTTCGATACACAGAGCTGATTCATAGAGGTTATTCAAGAGGCTTTCAACAACTATATCCCAACCGCAATACAGTTATTTAATCTCAGCAGTACGTAACAATTGAAATTACAACAGTACCATACACGTTTACCTTCCGATTTGTATGATTATAAAAATAACATTTTATCCGTATTGAAGAAGAAGTTCTGAACGATGAAACGATTGTTCTCTTCCTCATCTCCTACAAGAGACCATGGAGAAAGCAAAGCACGAAGAAAAAACACGGGAATATTTTTTTTTACTCTGAAATAACATCTTCGACTCAACAATGACAACCTGCTCCGAGAAAACGTTTTGTCTTGCATACAGACGCGCGCGCATCATCAAAACACTTGTCACCCCATTGGCGACGTCCAGGGGCGTTGAAGATAATTTATCCTGTTATGCTAATCGCGAACGATTTGTCTAAATTAAAAGGTGCTCGCCACTGATCCGCGGTCCGATTCCCATTTTCGTTTATCCTTCCATGTGTCCATTTGCGTCCCACTCTTGTCCTTTCTCTTTCATCTTCACTTCGCAATCCAATACAACGCCATATTCCCACCAACTTCCGCACATGCTGAACTATACTCCAAATGTTTAGGGATGACGAGGGCGCGGTCCGAAAACAGGATTTTACACGCTCTGTCTGTGTGGCAACGATGTGGTAGAGGTGATACTCGCGTTATCGCACTAAATCCCCGCGGATGATGAGACTTTAGTTTATTGTACGTGGACGTTGGGATATTTCGTACATGTATGGCGTCATGTGGAAAGAAAAGTGGAGGGCGAGATCAGAGAATGAGAGAAGTGCGCTGATGCCCGTGGATTTGTTTCTTCCGCAATATAACGCGTGTGGCATCATCCCATCTATCCCCCAACCGCCAATGGTCAGCCTCAAATCCCATTGCCATACGCGACTCGACTGTGAAATGACTTTTTTTTTCCTCCGTTTCCTTTGGAAAAATATAAATAAATAAACATACACGATTTGATGTATATATGTATGTATATGTACGTGTAGGCAAAAAACTAAATCGACCCATCACACTATTCTCAAGAGTCTAAGGATGACCAAGTCACAAAAGCCCTCAATTTTGTTTTATAGCATTGCATACATAAAATAATGTCCAAATTGAACAGAATATTTCGTTTGTATGTGTATACTTTCGTTTATTCATAAATGCACTGAAAGAAATGTGTAGCTGTGATAGTAATACAACTTGGCAGTTATATTATCAATCATAATTGAAGAATAGCCTAGAAGTGTTGTTTGGAAAATAATTTTGTATTGTAGGGTGAATAGTTCTACCACAACTATGCGTCTACATACAATTTAAAATGTCAATTTATAATGGAAATGTACGACAATTCTGTTGCAATCATTTATTTTCCTACTTTTTATTTCTATCAAAATAATATCCGCATTTGTTTTTAACATCATTTTGTAATAAATACCAATGATTCGAAATGATAATGAACTATTGTACTCAAACTTTTAATTTCCATTGATGTTGAACCATGACAACATATTGTGTCTATTTCTATTGTAACGTATTTTTTCAATATCTTCAATCCACTTCAATCTGCAAAGTGAACATTCCAACTTAATAAATATAAACATTCAGTTGCGGTAAATCATCAGAACAGCTGTTCGCACATTCCTCAATTGGGGCAATTCAATATGACCAACCTCGTATTAACAATTTAACAAAACACATTGTTATCCATTCTACCAAAACCTTAATAAAAACTTCATATCTGTACAATGAAAAAGACATTTTTTTCCGCTATGTGACAGATTGGATTGTGATCGATTGACCAGCATACAAATACATCAAGGAGACAATCCACAAGCTCATCTTTATCGTCGATTAATTATTGAAAATTATCCGAGGGTTATATGGAGGTGTTGATATGCTTACGGGGAGAACGGAGATAGGAAACGACGCGATTGGATATTATCACGCCCGCATGAATGCGCCCCGGATCATGACAGGGTCGCCGTGTCGTTATTCCCTCGTCCATGGATATATAGAGTCACTGGAGTAGAATAGTGTGAGTACAAGAAGTGAAAGCAGAGGATGCACGATAGAGAAATGCCTTCATCCGGGCCACTCGATCCCACGGGATACGGGACTGGCGTAAAGAAGAGAGAAAAGACCCGCGTGCTATGTACCTACTACTAAGCCGTATAAATCTGGCCATCTTACAGCGACATAAGTCTACGGATTAACGCGTTGTCGCGCTTTTGGCATTCTCTCTCACAACTATTCCCGCGTGCGATCACGTTCAAACGCATCATCTCACTCTCTCTCTCTCTCTCTTTGAACCAACGTCACATTTTTCTTATCTCCACTTATTTCGCACAAACAAAATGAAGTGCTGTATTCTCAGCCATTACCACTATATCTCTTAGTGTTCATACCTATGTTAATTTTCATCCAACAGCGCCACACAATTCTACGTCATATATACGTATACTTACACTGTATAATCCTTGTATAGCCGGTGAGTTCATCCGATTATACGAATGATAAAAAGCTCGTGGAAAGCCGAGACAATTGCGAATATATGAAAAGCTTCGTTGAAAACAAGTTGAAATGTATGGATGTGAAAAAAAACATTTCTCATATGTTATTAGGTACAGGTGGCTGTGAAATAAAAATCTGCCCGATGTATATATACAATGCACACACGCACATAGACACACAGTCACAATAGCAAATGTATAGAAAGGGCAAAGCGGCTGTTTGATATTCGTTGCAGGCGCGAGAAACGATATCGTAAGTGACGACGCAGACGAGAAGAACGCAAGAGTGTGTGGAGTGTATAGAGGTCAGGGGAGATGAAGCGAGCTCGAGGATAAACGCGACGACGTTATGTATATATGTATGTATGTATATGTATATACATATACACAGATTGAGGGGCAAGTTGAGAGAGGGATACAGGTTTCCCTGGAGCGGCTGATGAGGTATTGATGATAGGATCGCGTCAACACCAGCTGAGCCAATTACACGCCTAAATCTCCACTCTCCCCACTTCTCTCCGTCGCGTCAACCTGTATATATATACAAACACAACTGCATGTACCCCCCACGGCTATTTAGCTTTACTGGACGGAGTGCCACCGTCATCGATGTATTGTCGATCTCGAATATTGATTCAACAAATCACAGCAACGAAAATTATCATGTTTATATTATTATTGTGTGACATTATACTTTGTTGGATGTTGTATGTGCCAACGACATTATAGACGTGTTTAACTACCACTCGTATAAATGAGAAATCTTATCCCACACAATTCCTTATTTTCAATACGACTATATACACCCACGCGCGTATATAAATATGTAGACTTTTGTACGTTCATATAGTCATTATAGCCAAACCTTTTTTTTTTATATTTTTTTTTTTTCATCCGTGATATTGCATGTGTCGTTTATATCGCGACTGACTGCATTCCCATCTTCGAAACACTGCCAACATGTGAATTTATATATACACAATCATGACAACTTCTTAGATTAACAAATGTATAATTATTTGAATTTTCATTTTGTTGATTTTATTTCTGTTACAGGTAAGTTGAGAATCTGAAACCAGATGCAGTGCATTCCTTATCAGTTCATTTAATTTCATTCCAAGTGTTTAATGGTACGTGCCATGAGATACATATATATATATATATATTCACACATATAGATATAAATATTAAAGCGTAAATATATATACGGGATAGACAGGATGTTTGGGAGGAAGAAAAAAAAACGATAAAGAAACAATGAAACATATGTTTGTCATATAAGAGGAGAAATGAGAGGAATATATTAAGAAAAAGATTGAGAATATGAGAAATGACGCGGATGAAGAAGATAAAGATAGAGAATATAACAGTTCGCGCGCAGTTGAAGTTGGTATGTATGGAGAGCGGGACCATTTGTCCCGAAACGGAAGCTCGAGCGCGTTACTGAGGCCAGTTTTCAAATAACAAAGTGGCAGAGAATAACAAACGCGTGGCTACATTGAAATGGCCCGGCGGCCGTATCTCATACCTTCTGCTCGGTGAGCATGGGAATGGGAATTGGCAAGAGGGGTCAGAAAATGGGTGATGATAGAAGTGTCGGTGGTTATACACCATCGTAGAGAAACAGACTAAAATGATAACGTGGCATGAGAAGAGCCAAGTGAAAGAGAATAAAAATATATATATAAAGTGACGATGAAACTGCGGGGGCTTTGGATACTTTTCGCGCAAAATCGCCTCCCAAATCTCGCGTGAAAATTACCCTATTGTGTCTAACCCCGCGACATCCACCCTCCTCTCATTCTCTCTTCCATTTCTCCATCTTCACCACTGTGGCTGTACACCCAGTGGCAAACCCCTCGTATTTCATCCCTCGGTTACGTAATCGGCTTTTTGTTTCACCTTTTTATCCCGGGTGCGGATCTATGCCAGAAGAGAATTGAACCACCCGTGCTAGCTATGTATATGCATATACATATATTGTCCCTACTACCAACGCTCGATTTGTTTTCGTGCCACACGAGACATTGAGACGCGCGACGACCCACCCGCGTTAGAGGAAAACGGACGGGGGAGACATCTGGAGTGTGAGTTTAACAGGGGGGAAATATGGGTATGTATAGAGATCAACTATTCCTATGAGTTGTCGTCGATCTTTCAACATACACAAGTCCTTATAGATAACCTGAACCGCATATGGTCGCATATTTGTACATGTTGGTATTGTAATGATACTTTCAGCTATATGTCATTCTTTTTATTTTTGAAACATAAGGGAATTACTTAACGAACTTGGGCTAATAATATCAATACTGTTTTTGAACTCTAAATTAAAATCCTGAATTTCAAAAGAGATTACTTACGATTGTAAATTGTTTCTTCAGAATTCTGATTCTGGCAATGAATTCCATCTTGAAGATTTTCTTTCTGCACACCTCAATCAGTTCTCATGCGGCTTATTGTGACGAATATTTTGGGATATTACAAGCTGGTTATTTCACTTGCTAGGAATTGTTAAAACTTTCAAATTTTGTCAACATTGTAACGCTTTCATCACGTCCACAATTTCACATGTTTTAAAATTGAAATATTGGGGTCACACGTCCGGAATCTTCTTTTGTCATTATTCCTCTGGACACTGATTCACCGTCGATGTCATCAACCGTCTCTGCGAACGGAATGTTGCAGTTTGTTTAATATTGATATGCAATATATTCAGCTGGTTTTGACATTTTCATCAGCTGAATCATCATCCATATAATGATCATGATGAGTAATTATTTCCCATAATGAAACGTTATAAAATAAAAATGCTGTCATAGAATGCAGTTTTCAATTCACTTGGATATTGAGTCATCATGCTTTCCCCCATAACTAAAATAAATCCTGGTTCAATGATTTTATTCATGAAAGTCCATGCTCAAACTATCGCAATTTTTTCTCTACTCTTCCGAACAATTGCTTTGGTCATAATGCAATCAATTAGAAAGTTCAATAGCTCAAAAAAGAATCAGTTGCCATTAAAAAAACACTTGAATAAATATTTTAATGTGTCAAGTTCTGAATTAAAAATACTTTTTAAAAAATATTGTAGTAAAAATCCCCGGGAATTTTGGTAACCAAAAATGAAACCTGAAAATCTACTTTACCCTCCCATGAGATTGTCTTCAAATTCACAATCAAAAATACGCCAGAAAAAAAATCATCTGCAACCAAATAGTTCTCATTGACCAATTATTCCCGTACACCTCAGGTGCTGCATTGTTCTTATTACAAGCCAACGCATACAACAGTTCCTACATGTTTTACCATGCTGTGACATTCAATGAAACAAAAAAATAAAAATAAAAAAAGTGCCATCGACAACTCTTCGTGACAGTATAAATAGCAACCGGACAAAATACAATATTTATCTGATATTGGTGCAAATAAAATAAAAGATAATTTTTCATTTTGACAAAGTATATAAACGCGAGCGGGGGAGTGAACGGGTGAAAGAGATGAAAAAGGATATAGGGGTTGCAAATGAAAATATGTTGGTGTGTTTAGAGGAATGACGCAAGCACATGGAATATAGAGAAGTGAATATATATGAGCGTATATGTATATACTGTTGCCGGTGGGCATTATCATGGGGTTATCAGTATCGGACGAACGAACGGGGTAGTAGCATGGTGGTGTGATGAAGGAGGGTCGTGACGGGTTTTTATGCGTCAGAATGAGAGGGAAACTGTGGAGGTCGAGAGATAGAATGAGTTAAACGCAAACCATATGCTGCCAGTATGTTTGACACTCCCGCTTCTACTGGGCAGCATTGGCGCGGTAACTCTCATGGCCCTTTCCTTCGTACCTCTTTACCCTCTCTGTTGCGCTACATATTCCTCATCTGCCTGTCGTCAATTTGACCACTCATCCACACTGCCATCACTGTCATAATCGATATATTATTACAACGCACGGTCTCTATTTCATCTCCTGCCATATAAAGCCGAAATATTTCCATTCATCCTGTCTGTCCCGTGGTAAACGATTCGACCAATTTTTTTTTTTTTTCTGTTCATACTCTCTGTTTTGTTCGATATATGTATCAGAATATATCGATGTGTATCGTTTCCACCGCAACTGTTGAAAAGCTACACGAACAAAACAACAAGGACATTTATTCACGAGAGTTATATTGAAGGTGTGGATGGGAAATTGCAAATATGTTATCTGTACAGGATTGTCATATATTGAACGACCCATTGCCGGTATCACAGTATTTCAGGAAAATTTTATATTTATAAATTGATTTCAAGATAATTGATGAATTCAATCAGTGTCAATTTTACCTCCGATGAGTATTCTGATTTTAATTTCGTCTTTGTATTTGTTGCAAAGCTATCTTCAGATTGAAGGCTGAAAATAAATTTCAATTTTCTGTGCAATATTCCCGTCCACACTTATTTTGGGAAAAATAATTGGCGACTGAGTGTTCCTGTATTTTTGAACATCGGGAATTAGAGAGTTTATTCTCCTTTCAATTTGCATTCATCTCTGAATGTGTTGCTGATTTATGTAAACAATTGTCCAGTATTTTATTCATGGTAGACATTTTTTTCGAAAAATGTAGATTGGAAGAAAAACAAGGGTATACCTTAATTTCGATTGAAATTCTGCAGTTTTCACTATTGAAGAAGCTTTTAATGCTGTTTTTGAGGAGAACTCATCCAACACAGGATGTTTAGTTCACCTAATTCCATACTCAATATTTGCTATCTAAATCCGATAGCCCTGGGAACGAAGATGTATTTGACACTTCAATATTAAATTATTAGATCCTGAAAATTTCTCACTAATAGATCATGACCTCGATCTGCATTTCTATCTGCGTTGATTAATGAGAAATTAACATACGAATAATTCTAAAAATACGGCATATTTCCAGATTGATCAATAATACTATTAATTATGAATAATGAAATCCTTTATTGAGGGTAATCTAATTAAACTACTATTATAAACTTATGTAATACAATTCTGCACTATAGATTTACCACAAATGCATCAGCTATAGCATTAATCTTCCCATTAACGTCTTAAATAATTAATCAATTTAAAAGCGTGTGTCCTGAATTAAAATCTCTGAAAATATTCATCGTATCCATCTTCACTCATATCGAGAGAATATCGCAACAGATGAATGTGTCAAAAAGTGAAATTAATTTTTTTTTATATCAGTCTCATCTTCCACCAGAACTTTGTCAACTGTAATGAGTTCTTCTTTTCGTCTTTGTCAAGTGAACAAAAAGGAAAATACGCCAGATATTGTGAGGACAATCACGTCGCATATTGGTAAACTTTGGTTAGGTAGAAAAGCATATGTGTGTGCGTGTGTGTATGTTGAGGAGATATAACTCGCTCGACGTGTGACATTAATTTACAATCTTCCATGAGGGTCGTCACGATAGCACAATGATTCACGCCATATGTCACATGGTCAAGATTTCATTATCTACTAAAACTATATTCTGTGAAACGATGACAAGTGCACAGTATGTTTGATTTGATAGTTGATCAAATGTACATATACGTTTACATTTACCTACATGAAAAATGCAATAATATTAAAAAAAAAAAATTAACAGTCGAGAATTTAATCTGAAAGCTGTCTAATAATCCATGTCATTGTCTCCTCCATCTCGGCTTTATACCTGCCAATAACTAATTGCACAATCAATCAATCTCTTCGCATCAGCAATCGTATAATTTAACTAGGGGATTTACTCAATTCGATAATATAGCCTCAATCTTCGACCTATATCGATTAGCCAAGCAATCATCGTTTTTATTCAAGCTGTCACGTCTTTTTCATTTTTATTTCATTCGCCTTCACACACAAACATAAAAGCATATAAATACATATAAATATATTCTTTCTGTCTATCTTTGACCGTTGCGTCGCAGTAGCAAAAGCAAGAAGAAAAGCGGAGGCAACCAAGTCGCGTTGTAAATTACGAGATCAGCCACTGATCTCGTGATTCCTTCAAGGAATCTCGCCCCGGGTCTTTTTATCTCCCGCTGTAAACTCGGCCAGCCACTGAAGAATGCTCGCGATAATTTATGCTCCCAATCGAGTCCGGCCGTGAAAGAGAGAACAGACGAGAAGAAGATTGTATATTATACATGTGTTTCAATATATATGTATAAATCTTTAAATTGTACATGGAGATGTGTATATACGTGTCAAGCAGTAGCAGTAGCATTCGATTTCCTGGGAACCAATTGTAAAACGTTTTGTATAGTTCACATCAATGACAACCAAGACAGTAAAGCTCACGTTTTTAATGTATACCCATAATAAAATGGAGTAGTCTTGTTGTACGTACAAAGGTGACGGCCCACAGACTCGAGACAATTTACAGCGTAGTGAAAGACACTCATCAATGTGCACATGGTATATAGCGATGGTACATTTACACATCCTTGCGCGTGCACAATACGACGTATAATCAATGGCTAAAAAGAAGAAGTGGAAACAAAAGATGTGTGTAGGTAGAATATGGTAGAGATGTGTATGGGAGTTTAGTTTGTGTCTTTCGTAAGAGCAGTCAAGTTTATATGTACATACACATTTCTCGCGAGCAAACTGTGTGAGCATTTGATTTACGCCTTTTAACCGCAACTGAAATGTCGAAGACACGTTTGCAATGATTCAGACATATTCGCGAACCGCGCAAGATGATGAGAGTATAAGCGAGTATACTATGAAAATGCCGGCTAATAAATTTCGTTGATGACATTTATACTCGTCACTCGAAACGATATGAGGCATAAATAAATCGGCGGCAAACCTCAAATCCATTTTTGTTTCTCTTATATATCTATACATCTGTATAGATATATATAGATGTCTTCTATATTCTTTTTCAGTTATAATCCGTCCTTTAAATTTCATCACTTTCTCTTATTACATCTATTAAAATTTATTACGATTGATTATATGCATGAAGCGATGATGGATTGAATTTAATTATTCACATCAATATATATATCGATTTATTCAATCATATCTATATATAAATATACGACTGTGTATTTATATGCATCATTTCAGTGAAATTCTCACACAAATTGTTGATTTGTAAATTTTGTGATTTCTAAAATTTCTTCTGTTGAAATAATTATGACGCTATAAAGTCTCGGAATGAATCGCGATAAATAGTCATCGTTGGTCATCAAAAATATTGAAATTTATTTCAATGGATTAAGACATGGAATTGGCATTCTAAGATTGAATAGTGCAAACGTGAAGAATTCGAATTTATTTCACCAATTTCCTTGTCAAATATTGTCGAATTGGGTGGTAGGCCCCAATGATTTTACGTGTACAATGCAGAATGACATTATCATAAATTGTAGCAACGAAATTCATAAAATTTCTCCATTTTTATTATTTTTCATTTGTTTGGAATTGGAATTTTCGGGGAATTTCCTTCGGGTTGCCCATGAACATAAATTTAGTCAACAATAGCTGTTCATTTCTCGCCCAATCTGAAAAAGAAACAGTTACGAACATCATCAAAACAAAGTGTAAAGACCAATCGAGAAATTCGCTCGATCTCTATTCTCATACAATCTGCATCATAACATTGATAAAATCAGCAATAGGAGTGTCATCACATCGCTCACGTTGATATTTCCACTTTGGTAGTAATTTCTATGACAATGCAATAAATCTCTAACTCATTACTTATTCCTAATCATTCATTATTAATTCTACGAAAAAAAAAAAATAAATAAATAAAACAAAGTCATCATATTACAAAAACGAGAACAACACAAACTTGACCACAAACTATATAAGAATGACGAGTAATTTAAAACGTGAAAAAAATTTCATCACTACACATATTAAACAAGTAAGAAATATTATCTACTGTAAATATGAACTAAGAAAATGACCAGTAACCACATGGAGACATAAATACGCACATAAATATATACATATCGAGTGGAAAGCCACACAACACTGGCAAATGCATCGATATATATTATATATACGTATATATATCTATATTCACAGATAGTAAGCCTCCTTAAGTCCGTAACTCTGCGGTGATTTGTGTCCTACTCGGTAGTCCTGGGTCTCGATTTGGTCCCTCGTGCCGACACACATCTCTCCATATATATATTATGTTACATGCAACACAGTAGCTGGATAGCTAAGCGTTTCTCACTCGGCTCTCCTCTGAATACCGCTGCCTACTGAGCAATTAACAAGTCCCCTCCCGAGGAGGAGAGGATGAAGTAGAGTTGAGAGGGAGACGCTAATCCCGTTAATCCGTTGACTGATGCCTTCGCACCTCACTCCCTCCGTCGCTTCATCTCGAATACGGTGTCCGATTTCCAATGTCCATCGTCGCGTTCCATATGGATATATTGTCTTGCTTTGAATCATCAATCGTTGTTTAATCTTCGTTTTTTGAGATAGTGAAAGGGTTCATGGAAAGATTGGAGGAGCAGCTTGCTTCTTCATTTTTATTCTCAACTAAAATTCGGATTAATGGAAAAATAATTGAGGACAGGTTACTAGTTGTGAGTATTGAATTGATATTCCGCTGGAGACGACATTTTGGCATTTATTTTTGAGAAGTTTATCACAACATTTTGAATATTGGAATGACTTCAATGACGTTGGACTGAAGAGAGAATAATTATGATTTGGGGATCCTACAATTCTTTGCGATGAATTGCAATAATTTGAGATGAACAATCGAAATTATGTATTTCTTGAAATGTAACGCAGATTGAAAGAGCATCAATTCAATTAAGAGCAGGAAATTTTTAATTATTCACAAGTGGAAATATACTAATGAAGAATCTGTAGATATTGAATATTTTTACAATCATTTCGTCAATTTGATGATGATTAATTTTTTTAAATATAAATGAGAATTTTGATTAAAAATTGATATCTACAGAGGTTCTATAAATTCAGGTCAGTTATTTTATTAGGGTAACTGAATAAAGATATTTCATTGTTGAAGGATCAAATTTGATTTTATTCTGGTGGTGCATCCGGCGATTGTCATTGTGTATCTGCTTATAAATAATTTACTTATCGATAACGCAACCAGCTGAGATTACTTTCTATATTTTCCATCACTATTTCGAGGAATGAATGAATATTATGATTTTTTTGTTGCAAGAATCTGCGAAATCCAAAAGTAATGATATTAGTACTGATAGATTCACCATCTTCATCATCAAGAAATAGAATTTAGGGTCATCGCATTTAAAGTCTTCAGTCTTCTGTAAAACTCTGCCGGCATCATCATCTCACGTTATCATCCAACATTAAACTCATCAAAACATCTGACTTCCCAACGCACATCAATATAATCAATTTATATCAAAAAGGATCCCATCACTGATGTATCATAACAACCCTTGAAATATATTTACCAAACACAATATTTTCTTCATCAATACATCAAACAAAGTTAACAACTGTTTTTTCCCCGTGCGTTTATATTTTTTCTCCATTTTCCACCAAAACTACCATCCACACCATTAGATGTTAATGGCTCGTTAACGCCGCCTTGTTCATCGATATAACTGCAAATCCAATTCAAATCACTCGACATTGGTGAAAAAAAAAAGAAGAAATAATTTGTTAACCAGCTGTCTCGTTAGTTTCGATTTATCGGATAATCTTTTGAGTCGGCGTTGCCACTAGACTAATAAAAGAATCGATATCGCTTTGACGTGAAACAATTTTTTTGCATTCGTATAACGCACATAGGAACACATAATATAAATTCAATATGTGTACAAAGAGGTGACGGTGAATTCATTTCGTTGCATTTCGTAAAATACATGTTTGTGGATTTCTGTCAATTATTTTTTACATCATCGATGTATTGAAGAGGCTTTAAATACACGTGTAATTCAAAACTCATCGGAAATTGGAGATTTACAATTCAAAGAATGATGTATTATGTGTAACCTGTACTGAATTATTGGATGGCCAGAATGAATATTGTTTATCAAATGATGTTGCTGGTGGAGCCATAACCACATAGAAATACTGCAACAATTCGAATGATTTCATTGGATATTGAAATACATGGATAGCTAACTGCATTGTATAGCTCACATTTCTGTTCATACTCCATATATCCCTTCACAACACTCTATTGATTCCATATTAGTACCTGCAACATACACAACTCTTAATAACAGATATCAATAAAATAGGAATTTCATTTTCTACATGAAAATATATTTTTATTGATTATATTTATGGATGAAAAATTGAAATACATGGAATTAATATTGGAAAAAATATTCATAATACAATGAACTGTTATATAAAAGGGTTTTATAAGCGTCGAGGAAAAGATATTATCACTTATTTGAGGTATTAAATTGTATTAATAACGATTCGAATTTTTTCATGTTCACGTTTATATTCTCACTCGGTCGCCCTCTCTTTCCTCATGTTCTGCGGTCTCGTCATCTATTTACAAACCCTACAATAGACCCCCAGGATCCATTGCAACCTATTATGTCACATTTCGTTCCAAACTTCAATACAAATATATATACATGTGTATATACATGGGTATCCCCTCATAAACACATTATTGCACCATCCATGTAGCTCCTATAAAAATGATAAATCAAACTATTACGTCTGATACGCTTTTGTCAGCGCCCTATTGTCAAACTTGCTGTATCGAGTTTGTACTTGTTTCTTTTTCTTTTTAATCGTGTTCATCACTTTTAAAAGTTTTTTTTCTACTTCTGATTTACAGTGCAACCCCAGTGTCATTGTGACACACAAACCACCATAAGCCTCGACGGATTTAGAATTGATACTATAATTCAATGATACAATTTTTATACACCACATGCACTTAAATTAAATTTTGTTTGTTGCATTTGTACCAGAAAAAGAGAATGGATGGTAATTTGAATGATGAGGATAAATTTCTAATTTGAAATATTTATTATTTGACATCAACTTTGTATTTGAAAATCATGTTATATTTCACCTCTGAATGAATTCATATTTATTCGCGAATGATATTGAACATCAATGACGCCATTGAGACCATGCACAAAATTATTTCGAGAACAAATAAACTTGTGGAAGTGCATAATGAAAATATATATTTAATTATGAATTTAATTAACTTGTTTTGACGATAAGGTTTTTATGAAGGTTGATTGATACTCGTAAATTTATGACTCTTGTTCGTTGTACAAACATGAATGGATAAGCGACTAACTTGATCAGAGAATTTTTTTCCCATATAAACGTTAAATTTTTATAATGTTTCCACAGTAACATTGTGTGAAACGAAATGAGAAACACTGTACCATATCACCGAAAATTGGCTGTCGAATTCATTTAAAAAAAAATGAATTGAAAAAAATGAAAATTTTATTTGATGGAGGAAAATATTCTTGTTGAAACAATTTTTTCAGTTGACAACTTCAACATTTTGAATGGCTTCATACTAACAGATTTGTTATAATCAGAAGTTCAACTTCGAGAATCCATTCGAAATTCGCTATCTTCTATATCGTCATAAGTATCACATTATTCAACCCTCTACTGCATAAATCACTTCTATCTTTACATTTCATAATGAATAAATAATTCTCAAGATAAAATATTATACCGAATAATCAAATCATAAATGAGAGAATGAATATCTTAGAGAAACCCATCTCCAAAACTCAAATCCTTTTTATTATTCTCAAATGCACATCCAAAATATTTGATAGTTGCTCATGAAATAAACACTCATAAACAGATGACATTGTCAGCAACATAGAATGGCAAGAAATACCACAAACACCACAAACTTTATTCTACAAATCCCAAATCTATTGTTAGAAGACTCCAAGCTAAAGATATTTCTCAACAGACATCTAAATTCAATGAGATGTGTCTTCAATTAGAATTGATTCTCCATTTCAATTTCATATCTAAAGTTACCCCAAATTAAATTCATAAATTCCCAGTTATTTCATCTACTTTAATACTTTTCTTCCCATCAACTATTTGATTCATTACATTCTGCAAGATGATACATAACTGATGTTAACTATAATGCAATAAGGGATGCCCAGGAACATTGGCCATTGAGTACAAGCGAAGTATACAAGTGAGCGACACAGGATGAGAAGCGACAACGAGTTGACATCGCTTGTCACACATACGATTGCGATGACAGCTTCTACCTACAGTTGCCCTGATGATGCTCTTATAGTTCTCCCCTCTAGCAACTGATGTGTGTGCTACTCTACAGGTCATTAGCCCTCAAGGATATTCACACTCATGTATATATCTCTATATATATCATCCCATTGAATCCATCAGTCAAATATTCAAAGCTCACTCACTCATCAACAATTATGATATTTGCACGGAACAAAAGTTATTTCAAACTAAAAAGAATTAAGATCTCAATAATTTGTGCGTCAAGTTGGTACAACGGACAACGACAATGATATATACACATGGAATAATAACATTGAGGTTATATTGTTTGTATGGTGAACGTTTGGCCGTGGGCTATTAAGACATTCGCGTTGGAGATAAAAGCAAGTTAGTATGAGACGTGCACAAACAAGTTAAAAAGACGAGAGTTGATGGCAGAGAGTGTAGAGAGTGACTAGCGAAATAACAGTAGGTGGTGGTGGAGAAGATAAAGAAAGATACAAACAGAGTAAGAGTAAGAGAAAACAAATAAAGAAGCTTCAGGATGAGTGAGAAAGAATAAGAGTTTGAAGGCGAGTGAGAAAGGATGTAACCATCAGCACCATTAAAATGAAAAATGACATTCTCACTGACATCCCCATAGTGGCCTCACTTGCTTTTGCTCGGTAGTTACACAGTTGTACAACCCCTCGCAAAAGCAAACAGTCGACCGCCCCCTCTCTCTCTCTCTCTCTTCCTCTCACTTCATCTTCCCTTTGGAATTATTGGTGATTTTTAAAATCTGTTAAACAGCCAGCTCGAGACCGCAGTTGTGTTCCCCCCTTTTCGTCCCTATTGCCCTCTATATTTTCTCGCCGTTGTTGGTTTTGTCTTCTTTTTTTTCTGGCTACAAGCCTAACACGGTATATATATATATATATATTTGACTCTTTCTCTATACTGTGGGCTTGAACTCGAGGGGTCGCATCCTCTTTCGAGCCTTCTCGCTTACACCGGCGCTTAGCACCTTGTTATTTATTTTTCAAACTTTTCCCGCATCCGGAGCCGCTATAACCACCCCTTTAACGTATCCCCGTGTGTCTCTTGTCGCCTTCACCCTTCGTTTTTTTTTTATCTTTTCTCTTCTCACGAAAATAGAAAAAAAAAAAGAGGAGAAAATATATTTGACAAGGCGGAAAAGAATATCCACGATTGACGACAAAAATTTCCGACAGTTTTAAATTGTTTTGTCGATATTCTCGTGCAATACAAATATATATATATTTTTTGATGCTTGGCTTTTCCTTTATAGGAAATATAGACGCATGCCAGAGCACACGTTTCCGGCACAAAATTCAACTTATCGATGTTTGCCATAAGTTTTTTCTTTTGATATATAAATATACATTTATACCACGCAAAGAGAAAGAGGAGAAAAGAAGATTACTGAAAGAGAATGACCACTTTTCAATGCCGTATTGACATGTCACTGTCATCGGCGAATGCACGAGCACTCTGAGCCAGTATAACAACAGTTTCTCTTCTCTCTTACATGTACATATACTTGAAAGAGTTCTTGCAAACAACCGGCAGCCGGTAGAGAGCCACACACCGATGCCGCCGTCGTTTTCTTCGCCGAGTATCAGTCCGCCGGTAGACCGGTCTCTCTTGAGTTCTTGACTACCGCGCGCAATCCACGAATCGACTCACGAACGTTTTCAATTGCGTTCATTGGCGCAAAAAAGGTGTGTGTGTGCCGCTGGACTTTGCCATCCGCGCAGAAACACGCACGCGAATTCATCTCTATCGCCACGGCAATTCAATAAAGTAATTTTTTTCCCATTTTTATTTTCTCCATTTATATTCCTTCGTCTGCTTTATTCATTTATTTATCTGTTCTCTTCTTTAATCATTTTCTCAATTGAGTAGAGAAATGAAACCCTGTACTCTTCATTCTGTGATCCCAATGACCGATTAGTCAATTTAATTTGGCTACTGAAACGAAATTCAACGCGTCTTTTTTTTTTTTGTTTCTTAATCTGAGAAATAAGATCAATCGCTTCTCGAACAAGTCAAACAGAACTGCTCTGTGTGTATTTTTGAGTGAGGTGCACTTGAAACTAAATTAAAATACGAAAACATGGTCGAGGGGGAGAGAAAGAGTAGACACAGAGAACGGGAGGAAGAAGAAGACTCCGGGTTGAGGTTCTCAGCGAAATAAGTACCCGGTCACCGTGCATTTCACTCTGCGTTATATTTCTGGGCCTTCTACCTTGCCACTCTAAGGCCCCTACGGGCCTCGGCAGTATATCAACAATGATAGTTATACACGTACGTTATAATCGTAAATTAGCCGCGGCAACATAATATATTCGCGGGCTGTGTTTGCTTCGCGCGTATCTGTTTTATGCGGTTATTATATACGACAGCAACAGTCATACCTGACTTCGCCTCGCATCCCACTCCTATTTCTCTTCTTCACTCTTCACGCTTCACTCTCCCTCTTCATCCTATCCTACATCCCACCGTGTGTTGCCCGTCGGCATCTGCCACTAATCGAAATTAAACTTGTCGAAATCCGCAAATGGCCCTTCCAATGATCATCTTCCGCGTATTTCGTACCACTGACAGTTTAAATCACCCCAATTAATTAAACTAAAGATATAAATAAATTATCTATCTGATTTTGTATTTGGTTTAAGAACAGAGTCGATTTTTCATTATAAACAACTTCATTAATGGAATAAGAATTATCGTGAGAAGATTGGATATAGGAATTCGAGTTTTGATACAGCGAGAATTCATCATTCTGTGACGAGTTTTCAGTTTGAATTAAAAGACTAAATAGTTATTCAATTGAAGTATAATACTCAATATTTATTAAAAACTCTGCGACTGTTTCACAATTGTGTAACTTCGGTTATCCTGAGAATTAATTAAAGTATTTTAAAAATTCATAAAAAAGAATTTGTGTTTCGAACAGTTTAAGATATTTAGCTTAAAAAATTTATCTGTGTGAAGCGGCCGTTTAGGATTTAAATTTATATGATTAACTTGTTTAAGGAGAAAAAAAACTCAACAATTTTTCAGGCGGTACAAGACCAACACATTGTGACTTTACATATAAAAGTCCAAAAAATTACGAAAGTTATTGAGAGAAGCTTGAAGTGAACACAGGTCTTCTGGTCAGTGTGTGGACTAGTGTGAAAAATTATGTATGTATCCGATCGCAGTGAGATTGTTTATAATACACCAACGCTACTCTCCATATAACACGAATAATTTCCCAAAGCGTTACACACAGTGCAGTGTATATGTGCAAAGCCCCCCCACGGTCAAGCGATATTTTAATGTTTCATGAGAAAAATTGTGGCGGCAAATAAATCATACGTGCGGTGTCGAGTGTCATGTTCAAGGAAGTATATAACAAAATAATTGCATTTATAAACCGTATATCACTTGTGAAAATTTTATCAACATTTTTATAAATTAATTAATAAATTCAATATTAAGAGGAACACCATTGCCATATTTCACTAAATTGATTCGTGTCTTTTTATATTTTCACAATGAACATTATCTTATGATTTCGTGTCCCAAAGTTTTATATTAATCATCAGAAAAAGTATGAAAATAAACATTATTTCATGGTGTTTCATGGTAAGCAATTTTTTTATGTCAAATTTTGTTGAAACAAAATATTCTGGAAACAAATCATCGCATTCAGATGATACTTGTAGTGGGATATCCATCATCATATACAAACTATCGTTTTGAGTTCATAGCTTCAGTCTTCTGAAAGCTTCAATTATTCCAACGATCTTTTTATCAATCATCATTATAAAAAACTTGAAAAATTTCCGATCATTTAACATCCGAAAATAGGAGGAACTTTGGTAGTGTATGAACAGAAACTTTTAGATATTTGATATTCAGACAAAGTTTCAGATCAACCAGAACCTAAATAGCTGCATGTGAAGCCAATTCGAAAGAATACCATTCAAAAGTCCTTCAATTACCCCAAAATAATCTAGATGAAAGTGATTTATCTTCACTAATTACTCTTCTCATCCATCCTAATTACATTCAATCATAAAAGATTTGATGAAAAATTTATTCCTGTGCCACTGTCCTGCTCCTCTCAAAATCAATCACTTTCATCATCCAAAAATGATTTAAAATCACTTGCCAATATATAATCAATGGAAACAAACTCGGTGCGACTGGAGGCGCGACAGCAGTTACCACATGTACGTTCACTAACTAATGCCTGGACCCCCGCGCATCCACTCTCTCACACAAGCGGAAGCTACTAGTCACTGGCTTTCGATATCCGGCATACCGTTGCAATTAATGTCAGCGACACCATTATCGGTGCGGCAGAGTCGTGGATAGTGTTTCGAAACTGGCCCCATTGTGAGCTGTGGCCGTCGGGTGGGCTTTACCGCCACAGTATATGCGCGCCTACTCTCTACACACAATATCTCGGTGTTATAATGTACATATACACATTACCATGTACAACCCGCACACATTTCGCTTCCTAAATGTCCCCACGATAACGCCCTACATATCTTCAACAATCCTGATGGTTTACTCCTCCAACGACAACTACAATGCTATTAATTTCCCTTGTCTCCACTTGTCAACAAATCGGGCTACAATAAATGTACGTGTCGATATGTCAATATGCAATGTGTGTCGAGTTGTAGCATTGAAATTTTCTATTATTGCTGGAAATATTACATCTAAATATTTATTTGTTTAATTCCAGGCAACGTCGTAATCGACACTGAAAGATTTCGAAATTATGTGGAGAGATTGAATTGAGTTATTGGGAAAATATATGAGATTATTTATGATTGCTTAGTCATGAAGTTGGAATTCGGTACAAAAGTTTGTAGTTTTCTCTTCCAGATCCATTTCAGTTTGTTCAGCTTGACATACTAATTTGCAATGTTAATTCTCACCTTTATTCGTTTAAAAATTTAGGTTAATTCTAAAATTATCCAGAACATTGGGTATTTAATGTTGTTTTAATTCTCATCACCTTGATCATGAAAATCTTTCAAAGATTCTAGTCTATATATGGAACTCCTGAATTCATGAATGCCGTTAATAATCTACAAATTCAGTTACGGATCCCAGTAAAATTATGTTCCCTTTTTAATTACTTGACGGACGCAAGTATTTGAAGACAATTAATGTGAAAGAATAATTGCGAATTATTTCATGGACTTTATTTTTAGTTCAAGACTTTCGGAGAATTTTAATTTTCCAAGAGATGTCAAGTGAATTGAAAACGAGTATTCACGATGTTATCATCTAGGGACTGTACTGCCTTGATTTTTTATTGTACATATTTTCGAAGCGAGTAAACGAAATTACATGTCATGAATGTATCACAGAAATTGAGTAATCCAAGAATGGACCCCTAAGTGACATTTGAGGGTGGATGAAAAAGCGTAATCGAGTGAATTCAGACAAATGTGAAAGTCCAATTTGCTTCACTTCTCTAATATATATCTGCTGCTATACATACCACAAACAGTTCGTCCATTCAAGGTCCCTACAACCTTCTTGTCGTTGTGCAGTTAAAACCTTTAAAAAAGTTTCTCGCGGACAAACACGGAATCTCGACCCTGCGGGGACAAATTGCTCGTGAACGCGCGCGCCTCGAATTATTAATTGTTCCCGGTGGCTTTGTGAGTTTTATTTTCGTATTTTTTTTTGTCATCCATTTTTGTTGTTTTGGGTTTGTTCAGTGGGAAGGAAGAGATCGAGTTTCTCGCTCGACCGCGAACGACGAGTGGACACGAACGATTTATTTATTGGCCAGTTGCCCCTGGGATACTCATCACAGACAGCGCGCTCGTGCGCCCGTAAAGGCTACCGATAAAGAAGATCGCTATCGTTAGCGATCATGAATTGCGAGTGAAAACGGTAGCCACTCGTGTCTTCTCGATCGTCAAGTCTCTATATGTATATGTACATTATAATAAAAAAAGGGAAACAGATGTCAAGTTAAGGAAAATGATTATAAAATTGTTGTTCTTTTTTGGACTTTTTTCCTTTTGTAATCACAATCACCACTGAAGTTCTCTGAACTATATATGTACTTGAATAGTGCTGTTCTTCGTTGTCACGGAATTATTAATCTTTGTGACGTCCTCGAGACTGCCGTGAATTCTGTCGGTAGCTTGTAAAGGGATCGACGAGAGCGTCGTCAGTTGAACAGGACGAAACACGCTCCGTTTTTAATAAGCGACAATTAACCGAAAGTATGGCTGCCTCTTTGTCCCCTTATTCGCCTGCGCCTTCGCCATGTCTTATCCTTTAAACTTATATATATATACCGAATATATTCTCAACATCGCGACAAAGCAGCGCGTGTGCATATCCGTGCGCTATACAGTGTCTCGAGCGCTGACTGAGGATCGTAAACTGCGTAAAATATTACTGCCAGTACCACGAGTGGCGTGTGATTCCCTTCGACCTGTCCTACCGCCCCTCTTTCCTTATCCCTTCTACTTTCCATCATCCCATCGGGATCTTTATATGCATAAAGTATCTTCGTCATCGATTGAAAAAAATTCGTACGAACACCTGTCCCCGCTCAATGTATCAGAGAATAAATAATAGTGGAAAAATAAAAATTGTTGCACGAGAAATTTTATTTTCCATATTGAAATTATTCATAAAGCTGCAAAAAATGGTTTCAGTTCAGCAGCTGGAATCAAATTGGGAACTGAACTGGAAATTGTTTTTTGAAAGGAATAAAATAGATTTTAGATAATTGAAGAAAAAACGGATATCATGTCAACAAAATAATGTGATAGGTGTTTGGATGTTGTTTTCAATTTTCTGTCTGGATTATTTCGGAATTGGGTAAACGAATTCAGATGTGAAAATGATTTCAATATTAAATTCATGCGGAAGATTGTAACATTCCCCTGTCGCCACAGGTGTCAATGTATCTTCGATCGGATGTGCGAGATTAGTGAAACACCCTGACATAAAAAAAAAATATATTCAGTGAGATGTAATCCAACTCTAATTCTTCCCACAAATATTCTATCATTCTTAGAATATTTTCATCTTATCAGACTCAAATTACACCTGTACCTAAGTGAATAACAGTAATTCTGATTTAACAACATCACTTTCGCAAATCAGATTATTCCCAATTTAAGAATAATATTTCCCTTCAGTTGAAACATAAAAAAAATGGACGGAATCAAGTTTTTTCACTTCTTAAAGGAATATCAGCTGTTAAACAAAACATACTTGTATATATTCAAGCATATATTTTTGCGTATAAAGACACAATTGGTGGGAGCGAACATTGATACAACCCGTATAGAGACGATGCTGGTGAAGACCCCGAAAGATGGGCTTTATACTTTCTTGTAAATTGTATTAAAATGCCCAACTTTTACGATCGTGTCAAACTACCTACGCGCACAGTTTAGGAGCGTTGAGATGCGCGACGAAGAGAAAGGCACGAGATGAGCATATATAAATACATATATATGTATACATATGAATATATATACTCGAATCACGTGAGTCACGAATGAAGTGTAGCCAAGAGAGTGTAAGTGTGTGCGTCTCGCGTCAATGCGGCAAAATATACACTAAAAGCAACAGAGAGAAAGAGAGTAAAAGAGCTACGAAACGAGCGCCCCTTGACATCGTCGTGACACGCACGACACCCCCTTACGATATTGAATCCCAATTTTATGATCCCCCTTCAACATTGACGGCCGTCGAGTTTTCGTGCGGTGTAAACTTTTATATCTACAAATTTCGAGGAAATCAAGCGAGAACAAAACGCGAAGTGAAAGAGAGAATTCATGTGTTACACTGCCGCTCGTCAACATACCACGCTGCGACAACAATGTCGTGCGATGTAAGTATGTATGTATATATCACGAGTTATGACGTTTGAAAGAACGAGGAAAAAAAAAGAAAGAAGAAAAAATGAAATTTAGGAGATTTGCCGCATGATTTTATGGCGCTATGCATTTTTGTGTTCAACGATCTTTCGCTAAAAGTGTACGGCCATTTTCGTAGTGGCTATTTCGCGTCCGTTCTTGCATTATGTATATAGCTATATGTAACTCTTTCATTTGTACGGGCCCGAGGATGTTTGACGTGAGTAAAAGAGCGCGTGAATGCGCACAGTGTATAGGGTTTACTATCGTCGATTAGCGGGCTCTCAAGACGATCCTTGGGGCGGTTCTTACAAAGTGAAATGAAGAAAATGACTATGGTGTATAAGGGATGAGCATTAGCTTGTAGTCACGAGCAAATATCCAAAGTCCCCTTTTCAGTAAGAGGCAATTCCATAATAAAACGCTAATTAATAGGCGACTGCTCGAGCTTAAATGCCATATCACCACCCTCGTTTGTGCACGGTAAAAGATGTGGAAACGGACTAAGAACACTGACATAGAAACTTGATGCAATTATTTTTTTATGGGTAATGTAATTATTATTGAAGATAGAAAATATCATTTGGTAATATAATAAGTGAAGGGAAATTTTCTGGGGACATTGCAGGAAATTTGACGTTTGTTTTTCTGTGTTTCTATTCCTGAAATGGTTTCAAGATCAGAAAGTAAATTTGATATTACAAAAAAATTGTTCCTTCATTGAACAGAATGTTAGAAACGAATTATGATAAAAACTATTCCAACGAAAATTATAAAACATACTAATTCGATTAATCTGTATTGGATAAAGATTTTCATTGCTCCGACGAGAGTAAGAAAAAAAAAACAGAGAACGTTGAAATAATTTGTTGACTTCAGATTATTATACAGAATCGCGTGGAGATTAGTTCACCATTATTTTCCAAAAATTACGATACGACGCACAATTTTTATTTAATCATTTTATAACCAGCGGATTCTTCAATCGTTGGAATTTCCAAATTAGACCATAGCAAAAATCAAAATGCCTAAATTTGAATTTACAATTCAATAAAACTAATTTTTTCCCCACAACAAAAATTCATTTTTTCTCTCAATCTCCATCCTGATGTTCTTCCAGTTAGAAACGGAATATAAATGAAATTCGGGTACATACGAAAAGCAAATGGAAACCACAGGAATCGTTGGCTATAAATTCAGGGGCCGGTTAGAGTCTTTCGAGACTCTCGTGGCATATTCGATGCTCAATATATATAATAGCGCGTGCAAGGGTAGTACGGCATCAAACAATTAGCCAAAATCCTCGCGCACCCCGTCGGAGGTTAAGTTCTGATTGGGGTAGGTTGTTACAACTAATATCTTCGGTCTTATCCTCGTTATTATCCTCCATCTTTCTCTCTCACTTTCACTTGCTCACTCTCCATATTCCCGACACTCCTTATTACCAAAAACGATGGGGCGAGTTTCTCAGAGAAAGCCTCTCGCACATTTAACAATTCTCTCCTCTTAGTATTATATCGCTGGTGCCGCCATACTGTACTAGTGCGGATATTAAAGCAGCGTCTCATCGCCCTCGACTAATTTTCCATTTGAACGAGACTAAAGATCTATACTAGTTATGTGTGTCTCTCCCTTTCTCTCCCTTTCTCTATCTTTCACTCTTGCTCCTTGTTTTTTTTTATTCCTCATCCAAAGATCGAGGTGACGACGTCGAATAAATGACATTCCACCACATAAAACATAGAAAGAGAAAGAAAAATATTGAAAAGGAAAGAAATAATGTGAGAGAAAGAACGCGAGATTATAAATAGAAAAAATAGTATAGATGAGAGCGAGTGAATAGTACACATCGTTGTAAATGGGCAGGTGTTGGTAAAACCGGAAGCCTTTAGACGCGCCGCACATTCAACTCAATGGACCGACTAATTCGAACTGTGACTTTTGACTGTATAATCCTGCTAGCTGATCCTTTCGGTCACTATGGGAAAGAAGCATTGTGCGCAGTGATTCTTTTCATAGTATATCTATGTATGGGCCTCTTTTCCCCGTGTCCATTGTATTGTAAGGGCCCTCTAACTTATACATACATACATACATTAATATATATGTGTTTGTATACAGCTTCCTGCATTTTTACCCCAGGAAATCTCATTTTTATTCTCCTTTTTTTTCTTTTTTTTTTTTTATTATTTTTCATTTCTTGTCAAATTGACGGATGATAAATCCTGCGGGGGGCTCTATATATGAAGAGTATTCTCTCGAGCTAACTCACGGGATTATATTCATCACGAGGCAACATCTCTCTTTCTCTCTCTCTCTCCACCAAAAGCTTATACTCGCAAATCCGCAAAATGACGTATAATAAATCGCCGACGTATGTATATATATATTCCCCTCCGGCCGATATACGTCCAGTGGGCGCAACGATTTTACATAAATAAATATGTACGTCGGGCGCTGAAACGCGCTCGACTGCGCAACGTACACACTGTATCCATGTATCTATATTATATGTATCCACGAGTATATCTATGTAGAAAACAGCTCAGAATGTTTTAAACTTGCGTTTACGTCGCAGACATTTATATTTCCTCGTATACACCAACGATCGCATCGGTATATATTTTTTATATATACTATATATAGTGTGATGATAATGCATACGAGAATGTAGAGTGAAAATATTGTATGGACGCGCCCCTGGCGCAAAATACACCTCGGAAGGAATTGGCACGATAGAGAAAAGGGGGGAAGACATGTGTGGCGCGAAAAGTTTGCATGAACGCCACTGGACTGTGGATGTTAAGTGCGCTACGTTGATTCCTTTCAAAATGTTACCAACACGCTTCTAATATTCATTTCACTTCAAAACATCAGTGTATACATGAACATAAATTATTTATAAATACATATACAGAATCATCTTATCTGTCATATTGAAGTCACAAGCATTTGCTGCTGCTTTTGGAAGCGGAAACAAATGAATTAATGTTCCTGACGACTTATGATTATATTTTTTTCCCCTGCCAACATTTATTTATTTTCTTGTCTCCTTTTCATTTTTATTTTTTTTTCTCTCTCTCCAATGACACAAAATGGACCGTTGTACCAGAGCTAATGCGGTGTGTGACACGATGCTCTTTTTCTCCGTGTCAAACCAAAAAAAAAAAAAAGGGCGAGATGAGTGCAAGTGAGAGCGAAAGTTGAAGCGAAATATCAAGGCCTATAATAGTAAAACGCTTCTCAAAGGGTGGCTGATGCGTTCTCCTTGCCGAGGGCGAAATGCCGCGTCGGACCAGTGACATCTGTATTAGCGAGATTATGGGGTCGTTTTCAGGGGTGTGCGCTGATCATTGCACATGTATATATGTATATATACGTGTCTACATTTATGTGTATGTTTATATGTATGTATATATTTGGTATGGGATGTGCAGCCGGTTCTCTTGGATGACGACACGAAATAGGTGTGGACGTAAAATGACGGGTGGATGCGGGACGAACATACACTGAGAGCTTTTGCTGCTCTGTTTATCTACGAGATGTTTTGCTGAATGTAGTCCTGCTAATACCTACGTGCGACTTTAGTTAGTTCACTGATCTGTCAACAAGCGTGAACAAAGTGCTTTTGTTGAATGGAACAAGTTCAATCATTGGTGATGATGTTGATTTGTGATTGGATATATATACGAATGTTTATGCTGTTTATGCTTTTGTTTTATTTAAAATTTTTTGGAAATAATATGAGAGTCATTTCAAATGATATGAACATCAAGTTAATTGACCTCTGGCGATTTTGAATTGACTTTAGAAGTGGAAACGAAATTTCCACTTCATTTTCAGGGATAATACTGTCAATTAATTCATAAAATCACTCCAACATCCAAAATTAGCTGAGCATATCGCAGAAATCTGCAGTGAATGTGCGTCTTAATAAAACACATCACAATATCTTTACAATATTTGAATCCAAGAACATTTCCTTTTTCACGTTCATTGGTTTGATTAAAATCCGGAACGTAACATTTGAATATCAATTACAGTTCTACACATTGGTTCAATATTTTTTCTTCTTAAATCTATGAATGAACAATAATTGGTCGAATGGTGAATGTCGGAAAATTAAAGCAGAGCTCATTGTCATTACAGAGTTCGGAGTTGAGAGTGAGTATAGATACTGTATAGATACAGTGTTTGTCGATTAGGGGAGCTAACACCACTGTATATACTAAAAGCTGTATAGGCATCAATGCATACGTATTGTATATGTGTGTGTTGGTATTGTATATATCTCTTCCGGGCGACCGAGAACACAACGTCATCCCCCTCTTGTCGTAGGCAACACAGTGAGTGCGAGAGTCACCCTGCAGCTCTGACAGCCGTGCGTGCCACAGACGACTATTAGTACAGTTTGGATGGTGAGCAAGTGAGTTTGTCATTGTGGAATTGTGACTTTTCAAATATTCTTTGAAAATACATATTCACATGTATATTTTAACGTATATTTATTTAGTGTGATGGAATGATAAACGTACAAAGTCCATCCAGCAATATGAATGTTTAGAGTTACCCCTGGATATGTACCATAACGTAAATCGTCTCGCACTCATTTGGAATTTACACTGTGAGTAGAATTGGAAATGTATGATAATTATTCACATGTTTATCGACAGTATTGTAATTATTATCTTTGTACATTTAGTTTATTTCCATCGTCGTTTCTATTCTTCAAATTTTCATGTTCTCCATCGCCATAAGTACACAATGAATAAATTTCGTCACACATCTTCCCTAGATTTTTGTTTGGTTTGAAACTTGACATTGAGATCAACAAGTCATCGCGATATTTTCTCATCAGTAGTTCAATCATGTAATAAGTCAATGGAAATTGAAGAAATAAATTTATATGCGTGATTATAAATTAATATTCAAATTCGGTTCACGTGTTATGTTTTTTATTATAACTAAATTGCCATTCTTCGAATCGAGAATTGTTTCATGAATAATTGCAATCAATTGATTCATTCACATTATTAGTCTATAAAGTGATTATCAACTCCTCATGATGAACCCGATTCGATAACAATCGAACAGTATATAATTTTAAAAATAAGGAAATATCAATATGAATTAATTTCCTAGACATATAAAAATTGAGAACAAACAACAATCTAGAACAATAATTTACGGCGATGACTAATACCGATATTGATATACACATTACTTTGCCCTGAATTGGCAGTTGAATTGAAATTTAACAGGCTCAAGGAGAATCTTAATTGTGACTAAAGACTTCTTAATCATAAACAGACGACTCGCAGCATTGCAGTGACTTCGTAAATAAAGTCACGTGCTGCGCGCGTGCCATCTCTTGTCTATTCATAAAACAGAAAAGAATCTACTAAATCATCAACTAATCCAATTCCGCAAAATAATTTATGAAATTATAACATTAATATTAATTCAATGATAAATCATATATTCACGAATTTAATTAAAAATTAACATAGTAATCTCTCATTGGTAAATTACCTTAATCAACAACACTTTTAAAAATCGATTATTGACCAGTATGTACCGGAAAGTTTCTAATTTTAATAGATTCTCTTTTCTCACACTCGAGAGATACTTATTGGAATATTTAAAACCAATTTGTGTGATATTTCTCGTTCCATTTTATAGACGTACAATTAAAGTCGCGAGAAGGGAGATAGAACGACACAATAAGAGAGAAAAGAAGAAAGGTATAAAGGTCGTGGTATTATTATTGGCAAAAAACAGCAGGCGAACGATAGGGGAACGACCGCGCGCATCGTGGCAGCACCTAATTTATAAAAAGATAGTCTCTCTTCGCGCGGTATTTACGACAAGAGACCTCGCGTATACGCAAAAGAGCATTGGTCGATGTATTACGATGTATAACCCGGATGTATCAAAGGGACCGCGATTTTACAGCCACCATATACCTACACTTTACGGCGTCTCAAAATCCGACATCTATATAAGTGCAACTACTTTTTTTTCTTTTCTATATTATACGCATATATGTGAAATATCTTTTGCTTTCATTCTTCTTGTCATTCTCGCGTTATTTCGTGTCGTTGATGAATATAAATATACGAAGGAATGTTTACACGCTTTTTTTTTAATTTTTCATTGGGTTATTTTTACAAATGTTGAGTAGAACGATGTACCCCACTAAATTGCAATGCATTTTAGAAATCATTTGAGTTTTTTCTGTGATTTTTAATGATATTATTGAAGATTCATATTGAATATACTTTCACGATTAGAATAATAGTGATGTTTATGCTTTCATGCGGTGAAATCATATTGAAATTGATTATGGTGCGCTTGCAAACAACATTCGTGTCGCGATATTGACTATTTGAGTGCAATGAACGTTGTCACTTTGTTCTGAAGGTTTTTATTTTGTTTCATGTAATTTACGATTCTATTCGGACCATTATTTTCGTATTTTTATTCTCAAATCATTAATACACAGAACTATTGTTATGCAGTATTATTATTGTAGTATACAATTGTTCTTATTCTCAAAAGTGCGCATTATACACCGTTGTAATGAACCTCCTCAACATGATGTCTACTAGAAGGAAAAAACACTGAAATTCATTCGCGAAGAACCACTGCAATGCAACTTTAAAATGTGCAATTTTTCATTTAACATAAATCTTTCGATGAATCCGCATTAAAATCAAAAAGTTTGAAATAAAAATTGTAGGTCCGATGTAACAATCAGAGATTGGAATAAACCATCACATTCATGTGAAATCAAGTGTTATAATTCGGGATGTCGGCTCCAAAAACTTATACAATAAAGTTCACATTGAAATTAAATTTGTGATGAAATATTCAGATGGTTAAAAGAGGATTCATAAATTCAATATATATTTTACATTGTCTACCAGTCTGAAATTCAGTATCAACGCAACCAACTTTCAATATTTTTAATTCAAAATATAATAACAATTGTTTACATTACAGTTTCGATAAAATCACGATCTGCACCATCCAATGCAATTCACCCTTTTTCAATGTTTTTTTTTTTTCACATCATTATATCAATTCCCATCGCGATATCTACATTGCCAACTACAATTATATAAACATATCATTTTGCAATGAGAAAAAACGAATAAATTATCTAATGAAATTATACCCGAATAAGAAAATCATAACAACTATAAAATAAAAAAGATAAATAAATTCTCTCTTTCTAGCATTGAACTCACCAGTAACATCACACTCATGTTCGACTTTCCAATCCACTTGAAATTATTTTATTCCTTTTCTCTTCGCCAATATTCCATACACCTGAAAATATACCAACATCCCGTTTTACAACAGCAAATGAACAGCTGCAGAGCTGATATTCGTACGTTGCTGTGTTATAATGTAATATACAACAAGCGATATAAGAAGAATTTTCTTATCTCGAACGCAAGTCGTCCAAGTATATACAACAACAGCAACAACTACTAGAAGTGTCTCTATACTGATAGTATCATCCGTATATGTACAGAGTGTAGAGGAGGATGAATGCGGGAAGCTCCTGTTATACGCGCATGTGTCGTTGGAATTTATTTGAATCGTTTTCTCACTGCGGTTACTTATCTATTGGTAATCCGACTCGCTTCTTCTCCACTTTGGCATACACGCATAATCACATGGTTGCTTTTATTAAACACCCTCGTCGCTTTTCTTCCTCTCTTTTCTACTGCCAACCGCTAACCCCCCCTTCGTACTTGGACGTTATCTCGATAATAACAATTATATCCAAAGGCGAGAAACGAGATTTTACACCTGAGATAATGATATGTAGTGTTATAATTATAAAGTTCTGACCACTGTATCTACATGCAACAATATATACGGATGATGATAAAAACAGTGATTAAGTGTTTATACTTTATATGTTTAAGTGTAGATATATACACAATTAGAGCACTTTCCCAGATGTGGTGACAACATTTTTTGTCTTATCATCTCTATAAATTACTTTCTGTTTTTCTTCTTTCGATTATGGAAATCTTAGAATTTGTATTTAAGAAGTCGATTGGAATAATATCAAACATTTAATGGTGATATGTTTTCTATGGGAATATTGATTCATATTTAGTAGAAATTGTGTGAACATTATTCCACAGGACACTGCTGTCAGACGGTTGACTTGAGGAGAAATTTGGTCAAAATAAAACGTGAACTATATTTTATTTTTCCTTGTGAATTTTATCACAATATTTGTTGATGATTCGTTGGTGAATGAAACAATTAAACAATCTTCGCATTATCATATGATGGAATAAGTGGTATTTTTTGTATACACACGAAAAAATCTGTTCTGAGAATATCAAAAAGTTTTCTTGAATTAATAATGATTATCTTGTCAAACGACCAGTTTTTCAATTCAGCATTGAATATTCTGTGCTAGACATGAGTTTATATTTCATGCAAGAACATTAGTGAGTAAACGATGAAATACTACAGTCAATGAATTTCTTCTTATCAATGAAATTTCCTCAACATCGCCTTTAGATCATTTTAGATGGAATATAATTCACCTCTCTCTTTTGAAAATGAAAATTCACAATTTTTCTCTTAGTTTCGTTGTAAACTTAAGTATTCAAGCTTTTCCTGTAAACAGAATTATATAAAAAAATTAATTTTTACCAAAATTATTGAGAATTGTAAAAAATTGACACTTAGAAACTTGATCCATTGATTGCAGTAGTCAAGAAAAAGAAATTGGAATTCATTCTTATTTGAATTAATATAAAACTTTTTTATAACCGCAATAAATTTGATTGTTCCTACATCCTCACGAATCAAATTGCCCCTATTGCTGCTTCCTATTTTAATTATTATTCTTCCATACATGAACTCGTTATTCAACCATTGAACACATAGTTTAATTGATATTCGCACACGAAGTTGGAGCGTTTGTTTAGGAGACCGTTGCGCGGTCCAGTGGACAAGCATGCATTTCCGTATACACAGTTATGTTATGGATACATGTTTATGCGAAGGGCAAACGTCAGAGAGCACGAACGCGGTAGAGGGATGAAACGCGAGAGAAAGCCACATTCCGTGAGCCTATATATGAGATAGTAGCTAACTGTGTAACATCACAATTATAACTAGAAGCCCCCATGCATGATCGTCCGAGCGTTGGTACGTCTGCCAAAACGTCCTTACGCTCCAGCGATATCAAAGAACTTGCCGTCGGCCGTTGACGTTATGTCGCTATTCTCTGTTTCTCTATGTATATTATATACGTACGTATGATCGTACATGTGAGCATCGCTTCTCCGTTTCAACACGACTGACTAAATGTCATGTGGTTGTAGTATACCATTTGTAATATACCAAGGCCTTGCATCAAACGTTGAATAAAAAAATAATAACACATCCCTCCGTGGGCTATACAATCATGAGATATTGATATTTTTTTTATTTTCTTTCATAGTCCACGTTGCAATGGTTTCGCATTAATAATGTTATGATTATACGATGTTGTGTTTCAATATTTTTTAAACATTCTTTATATTGATTTGTTTCGAAATTAAACTTTATCGCACTGATTCTTTGATTTTTGAGTTTGGTTGTAAATTCCAAGTGGATGAATATGAATTATGGAATTTAGTTTAATAGAAATGTGAAAGTTTTTGATTGTTATTCGTCATGTGAACAAAGTTAATTTTAATCGTAGAGTTTTGTATCTAAGGGTTGAAAATGATTTCCAAGCTTTTGTGACCTTGGTGCGTATCGTTACATTCTCTACAGAGAAGAAAACTATTTTTCGGTGCTATGATCATCCACTTATCCTCATAATTAAGGGGAACTTCATGGTTCATCTCCCCTCTAAAATTTATTGATGATATAAAATCCAATGGATGGAAAAATAATCAGTCGAATGGCTTCGATTGTGGTGCGGGAAATTAGGAGCCATCAGAAAGAAGGCGAAACAACTTTTATTTCAAGCTGCCACTTATTTAAACATCTAAAAGATAAAGAATAGCAAAACTTATTGAAGAAAACGAGATTTTTACAATCCATTCCTGAAGACAATTCCAATGAATTTCATTAAAATTTCGAGTGGTTTTTTTATTTATATACAAAGAAATAAAGAATTTTTTTTTAACAAGCAGTAAAAGTTTTCGTTTCACCGTCTACAACAAAAAGTGAAGAATAATCTTCCTGTATTCAAATTGACTGTGAATTATTCACATTCAATTAACTCCTAATCAATTAATTATACTCATAACAAATTACAAATCAACTGTCTACCAATATTTGTTTGAAGTAAAAAATTTCCTCATCTTATTCATATCAATAAATCATCCTATAAGTTTTGAAATTTTCAAATAATTCCAAACAACAAAAAAAATACAACTTCACTAAAATCATTTGCTTTTTAACAAGACAGCCACCAATCTCCTCCCTTAAATTCTTCAAAAAAATGAAATAAAAAAAAATCAGTATAACAAATCTCTCGCCCATACATTCACTGCTACATATAAATTTTTTTTCTCTACCTCTCGACATTTTCGCCTTTCTTCCCCTTTCTCACTCACCCTATCATGCAATCATTTTGTTTCATCAATTTATTATCGAGCAACGTTAATACGCAGTAGCAACATATTTATTAGCACAGATAGGGCTACGTCCCTTTCTTTTTACTCGCTTCCAATTACCCGGTACGCAGGGAGGTTTTAGTTTAGTACCGCGCGGGTATTGCTTCGCTGATGCACGCCCGGTATATACATACACATACATAACACACACGCACAAACATACACCAACATATGCGTCTCGTTTATACCTTCGTTTGTATCCTCTACATACCACTTGGTTTCGCATACGTCCCACAGAGAGTCTCAACTTGTGAATACGTTGCAGATGAGAGTAAGAAAGATACAAAGCGAAAAATATTCCTTCCCTCCTCTTTCACCCTGCATATATGCATACATATATCGGTAAATATATTTGTGTTGTGAGGTGAGAGACGAGATGAGATAGTCAGAGGCGGTGCGTGTTGGCCGATAATGTAATAACGTATCCTCCATTCGAGTCCACTTCATAAAGCAGAGTTTCCCCACTGTGTCTTATTCTCTTACTTTTTTTTTATTATATTCGTGTTTCACCTTCGTCTTTTCCCTGTTTATATATCTTTATATACCTTTTTATACCTTCTTGTGTGCAGGAGTGTCGTCCACAAGGCCCAAAAAACTAATACAAACATACAAGAACATACATTTATACACACAAACAACCAACGACATCGTCGATGCGACATGAAGCTGAGGCGAAGTTGTGTGTAAAGCGAGCGACGCGATATGATATATAAGGGATTTGTCTCCGCGGCAGCGTCGTGCGTCATGTCGCAAATATTAACTCTGATACAGGCCATTCATTCACTTAATTACAAACAGGCGTGATTTAAGGGAGGCGAAACGGCAGGGGGTCTTTGCGTAGCAAAGAGAGAGTGAGAGAGTGAGAGGATATAAGAAGTGAACAGCGAGATTATATAGGTGTGTGTATATACAGAGAGAAAGGGAGAAGAGGGCGAGTGAGAGGCAGAGTGAGAGAGATACATCTCTGTGAAGGAGAACGTCGTGTAGCTTTCTTTACGACCCCTCATTTACACAACGGGTGCTCGCGCGCGCCCCGACAAGAAGCAAGTCCTCATAATTATATTTATATATCTATATTGGTGGTTCTTGGCCATGGGTTAAGTGTTTTCCGTCTCTGTGATTTCATTTTATTTTTATTTGTTTTTTTTTTTCACGCATCTTACAGAGCGTGTGGTAATCTTGAAAGCGCGTTACCAATAATATGTCAGTACGTATTTTACTACGGGATGAAAATGCTCGTGTTAGACAATTCATTGGATTTATTCGCTCATGCGCAGGAGAAGTGGGATTTTTTTTTTTGGCATTTATTTCTATCGTTAAGGATAGAGTAAGAGTGAGGAGGATGAAAATAAAGAATGAGACTCGGGTGTGTAGTAGTATAGTGGAGCGTGGAGAGAACGGAATGTCTATATGAGCGACGGACGCAAACGCGGTGACGCGTGAGCGTCTCGTTGTGCACATTGGCCAAAGGAAAAGATTATCCATTGCACACAGAGGCTTTTTTTTCTCTGTTACTTTCACCCCAAAAATTGCGTTCGACTTTGCCTTGTGTTTTATATTATTATTTTTTTCTTCTTTTTTCACTTGTCTTCTTTATGTGTCGATAAATCGTTCTCGTCGGAAGATTGAAATGAATTCTATTTTCGCATGTATGTTCTCGCTTGATAATGTAAATAGTTGAAAATTTTGGATTTTGAAGAGCAATATTTCTTGCAAGAGTTTCAAAAATGGGAAAGCTTCATATTGGAGTCGTTTTTGGCATATTAAAATACGTTTCGTTATTTGGATTCTAAAGAATTGGTAGATTGTTTTATTGTTTCAAAATGGTGAAGTGACAAATCATCCATTGACTAAAATTCCGCTATTTTTTATTGAAAATAATAATTAAATTTACCATGTGAAGTATTTTAGCGCAATTAGAACAAAAAATATCGGTGTCAGGATGAATATGACGTTTCGTTGGCACCCCTATTATTATCAGTTGCATTCAATTGATAATAAAAATACCAATAATAATGATTATAATAATGTTGTAATAATCAAAATAATAATAATTATAATAAACAAAAATAATAAAAATACCAATAATAATGATTATAATAATGTTGTCTCGTATAAAGAGGTAATAAAACAGTCGGAAATTGTATAAGAAAAATGCAATACTAAAAATAACAAATGAAAACAAAAATGAACTCAAAAATACTTAAATTTGTACCAAATGAATTCGCATCAGATATTCATTTCCTCTGAAAAGCGTTATTTCTCTCAGGTAAATTCCTTTCTAGACTCATAATTTTTATCCAACACAAACTAATAACTAGAATAGCCATATCATAAATCGTTGTCATATCTTTTCACATAATTACAATAGCAATAAAGAAGATTCTTTTGAATTTCATCAGAACATACAGATTGATAGGATCACAATTTATTAAGAAATCTTCTTCAGTGTCTTGCAGATCAAACATAAGTGTTCGCCCCATTCAAACAAACTTTTTCCTCCATACACCCGTGAAGAAAAATTGCAGAAAACTTTCCTTCATAAACAATTGCAACACAACTTCTACCATTTCATTTGATATTCAAAGCGTCTTTCGATTATTTCACTCAGAGAAATAAACAATATAACTAGTCCAACAATTATTCCTAATGCAACTAAAGATACTCATCACGGATATTTATAACAATGCTGATCCAACAAATATATTACCACATTGAACCAATTTACATTCAGAAATACTTGAAAACATCGCAAACATCGCAAACATCACATTTCGTTCCACTAAAGAAATAATATTTATTACTGACAAATGCCACATTTTTTTCCTCTCTTTCTCGACATGAACATAAAATATACTCTACACTTGTTTCGACATACTCCATACGTCGTGCCTGAATGTGTAGATATAACGATGATGATATGGCACTACCGATATACGAGAGATTTAACGCAAAGTGGTGCCTCTTATCTTCAAGATATGAGTGGTGATGGTGAAAGGGAGAAGTACTCGAGTATGCATGAAAGGACTCGCGTCTTTAAAGGGATCACAAGCCACCCGGTGCGCAAAAGATATTTCCTTCTCTCTTCCCCTTCATCTTACTCTCTCTCGCACTCTCTCACCATCTCACCATCTCCTTACATACAAACTCGCAAGCTTTATATATCCTATAACTGCCAAACTTATGCCCGTAACCTATAGCAAATTCTCTCCACCTCACGTTCACCCTCTTGCATACACTTCGACTTGTGTAATTTACTCAAATGCAAAAGTGAGACAGACGCAAAAGAGATATGAAACACAAATGAATGAGGAAAAAAAAAAGAGTCCAAACAGGGCCGTTATCATTTAATTACTCTCAGCAATATCCCAAAGCCGAGATAATCGCCATAACTGAACGCACAACGCATTTCAGTGTGTTCAAAAAGCTCAACTTATTAATAAAATGGTCGTTTTACTCATTCGTGTACTCGCCCTTTCTCTCTATATCCCTTCATACCAACACTGTTCCTCTCATCCACTCCGCCTACCTCACAAATTCATAACTGGAGATATAGCTATCTAAAGCACCATAGTACCATGTCGTACACGGGATCGAATATCATCGAGAGCCTCATTCGATTGAGAATTATGCTAAATTTATTCGTGTAGGGGGAATTTGATTGAGACATCCGGCCGCAGAAGAAGGTATACAACAGTGGGTATACCGCCGCGAAGTCTGCTCAAGAGGAAGGTGTGTGTGTATATAAGTAAATAATATAGGTTATATATCTATCTTATACAAGCTTGTATATGTATATTGGATATACGTGAGTTGGTGGCCCCCCTGCGGCGACGTGTTACGCGTGATGCCGCTTGGTGTGTGGTTACTCACCCTATTCGCGTGACAACAGTTGTGGTTAAATGGTTAGCAATGCTGCGTTCCGACCACGCGGACCAATACACCCTCATGCCTTTCATTGCAACGACCAACAAATTCGACGACGCGAGACACTACGTTTTCGCTCTCCTTGTTTCTCTTTGGCTGTTTAGTTATCTCAAATCGCATCGTATCGCATCGTGTACAAGAGAGGGAAAATATATGGTGGAATCGGCGAGAGTGAGTGCGAACAGTGCAGCTATACAGTTCAAACCCGTAGTAGCGCTTGGTTATTTAATTAAAACCGGATTAAGTCTCGAGTTCCTTCGTGCATTCTGGCTATATACTCAGCTCCTTTTTCTCCCTCATCAATATCAAATACTAATTGCTTTATCCGGATTAAGATGAGAGGACAAATACTCTAGCAGTATTGATGTAGCTTTTCTCCTGCTCCCTTTTTTAATGCAATGAATGGGTTTAGTGGATGTGTGGGAAGTTAAATGGAGACAGTTGTGACCACACACGCTTGTGTTATTTTTCTTTTTCAGTTTTAAATTGTTAGGAATATTTATTGCTTAATGGTGTGGAGAATAAAGCTTGAATTTTCATAGATGGCGTCTCTTAATATCAAATTAAAAGTTGTGTCAATACAAATTGTCATTTTGCTTTGTTACGATTAAGAAAATTTTCCAAGCCGATTTTATTCTCTGTTTGTATAAAGAATGAATATTTTAATTAAAAAATATTTCATTATGAAATGCAACCAGAAAGTTTGGAAAATTTAGCGAAAGATTGAATCTTCATAAAATGATGTTAGGAACGTCGTATCATCATTTGATGAATATTTTACGTTTTCAATAAAGTGTAAGAATTATGAAGGCCATGTTTTAGAATTAAAGTTCGTTCGTTATAAACCAACTACATGGCTGAACAATTATCAATTATAATTAGACACCGTCAAAATCAAAAAATCTTTGTGCAAAAGTCTCGAATATATTTTACAGTAGTTGAGTATGACTTCTTCTATTGTAGGTAAAAACCACATTTAAAAAATCGCCCTGAAAACTTTAATTTTGCAACCAAATAATTTATGAACAAAATATAACGTGAGTCTAACAGAGTGTTCAAAGCTACAATTGATCCCAATTCGTCATCGATATGATGATCATAAATTGATTGCATCGAATGAGCTTTTGACTCATTGATACTTTGTGTGCGAAACAACAAACGAAAATAGATGGCTAGCAACCATAGTAGAGAGGAATAGAAATTCAATTTTACTCGTATGTAAATAAAAGCATCAAATTGATTAGAACATGATAAATGCGATGGATCTCGATATTATAGAGAAAATTAATTTGAGCGACTGTTTGTGATTCTAACAAAATATTAATTACTTCACCAATGTGAATATAATATCTGACTGGATTTTAATAGATTTTTCGCGTTTCCTCATAATATTCTGAATTAATATATCGTCAAATTTTGATATCCGCGTTACAATGTCCACTCGACGATTCCAATCCCACTATCAACATATGTAAAATATTAATTTCATCATTTTAATTATCATAGAGAGTCCTCTGGAGCGAAATTATACTAAATATTCAGTCGATATATCCATTTTCATTGACAAATAAATATTCTGTGATACTGATAATTTGTCTCTGAATATTATTGTCAACTAATCTCTCTGTATTCAAATGAATGTAATGTAGAAATGCGCGCATCGCTCATCTGATTTAAGTATTTAACTAGAATAAATTGTTATACTGTAGAGAAAAAATTTCTTGGATCAACAATGATTCAATTGTAGAAAAACACATTCATCAATCTAAGATAAACATTTTTGTTTTAATAATGAGAATATTAGTGATCCAAGAATGAGAAATAGGATGGAAATATTAATAGAATCTTACAACAGTCGTCTAACGTGTGTAATCATCTGTTTGCTCTCTATTTGTATCTTTTTTTTCCTACGAGCCTCCCATTCCCCCTATTATCTCATAAAAATTTGATAGTCTGGATATTTCTCAGTTATATTAGAGAAAAATTTGAATCTTTTATATCCAAATTTTTATCAATTCTAAAAATCTGCATTTAAGATTTGAAGAGATTTGTGTTTGATTTTTTTTTTTTTTTCTATATTCATGACTGCAATACCCCAAATAATTCCAACACGGGAATTACATTCTTTAAATACTTTCCATTCTCATTTATTTGCATCATTCCTGTCATTATTATAACTTTTTTTTTCACCTCAAGTAGCCTCATTTTCTTTTGTTGGTATCAGAATAAACCCAATGCAAAACAATAGAAAAGTTGATGAACTCATTCTGTCCATAACTGAAGATTCGTACTTGTATTTATCGTACACTTTTCTTATTTATCAGAAAGATATTAAAATTATCTCTGGTCAGTAATTCAATTTTCCAACTTAACATTATCCTCAAAATATACACTTATACAAACGTATCCATACAGTAAGCGTCACGTCGAATGTGCCGGCCGCGCGTTGATGCTTCCCTATTAAATCAAAGAGGCACTCCCGAACGGCGCCCGATGCGCTCGGAATTCAAATCGTAATATTCGCCATAAAGTTCGCGCGCGAGCGCGACGCGACGCCAAAACTGGGAATTGTTGCCAAATGTCTATCGTGGGGTGATTTCGAATCACCATAGCAGAAGGTTATATGCTTAACGTCACACGTGCAACGTGCGTGTGTTAGCAAAAACGACGGTATATCACCTACCAAATGTATATGCGATCATGAAGTTTATAACATAAAATGAATGAAGTGAGCATAAAAACTCAGGAAATCGCGTATAGCTAATTAAAAAATCAAAAAAAAAGAAAAAACAGGAAATGAGAAGAGAAAAAAAAATGAGTGACATCTAAAAAGTCACTTAGTATCACACTCAATAAAACACTGAATTGCCATGAACTCCTAAAGGGTATAATGTTGAATTTATTGTGGCAAAAATACTTTTAAAATGTGCGAGATTTCTCGGTCAAGTTGATCTTAATGTGTAAATGAAGTTGTTTAATATGAAAAGAAATTGCGTCACTGTGATTATTCAAGACTCATTTCTTCCCTCTATTTCTTTTTCTCCTTTCTTTCGTCTCTTTATTAGCTTGAGAAAGCGCATTTGGCGCTTCTAATTAAAGATACGAAATCGCTCCATCGCGCGCAGACATTCGTGCAAAACATCATCCCTCGTTTTAACGGTGGCTAAGTGTAAATGATAGCGCGCGGTCTCACCATCGTTCGAGATACTTTCAAAAGAACGGTTACGACGTCATCGTCCTGAGGGGTTGTGCGTTCTTTTTAGATTCCACAACGACGAAGTGTGATGATAAAAAAAAAAGAGAGAAAAGGAAAAAAAGTACGACGAAGATGTGTAGAGACAAAAAGCTTTGTGAAAAGAATAGCTGCGTTATTATACTCTTCGCTTTTCTTCGTGCAATGGATCGCACGAATATATTCTGCTAGAGGTGACGTTATAAGAAAGCTTCAATGAAATTGCAAAGGCCAAAACTGAGAATGAAAATGAGAAAAAAAAAAAAAACAATATGATAATAATAAAATAACGACGACGAGACAGAGGAGTATTCACAATTTAACGCAGAGTTTGGTGTTTAATAAATGTTTATTCTCTCGTGCCCAAACGAAAATTGCTTGACGCGACCGGGTGTGCGCATCTAAGCAACATTGAACATTCTTTTCAATTGGAAATTGTCACTGTCGACTAGCCGTTGCGATTCAAGTCTCTTTGTCGCGCGCATTATATACACAACAATCTTTCTTGCTTTCTCATTCAATAAAAGAGAACGAGAAGAATATCGAATACAGTGGCGCGGACATAAATTTGCAAGGCCACTTAATTGAATGGGGAAAGAGTATGGAGAAAAGGAAGAAGGAAGAAGAAGAAGTCGTTGAAAAAGAAAGAATTGAGGGGGCGGTGAAGCAATGACTTGAGCCGGTGAGGACAAAGAGCAAAATACTCTTCTACTCTACTACTCTCTTGTATATATCGCCCTAAGAATCTTATATATATCCAATAGACATGAATATGTTAAACGATCATGGAATGCAGCGTGGTATTTGCCGAATAAACGTGCAAGAGGGGGAAACGATGTTTCGAAGAAAAGAATGGTCCTAATATGTATATAGAACATAGAGGACACAACACATCATGACAAAAACGTCCTTCGCGTGCCGACCAACGGTTCGAGCTCTAGTTTTTTTATTCTATGTTTTTCTTTCCTGGTTATATGGGATACAATGTTGACAACCAAATGAGCCATGTCACGTGTGTTGTATTGAAAGAACTGAGCTTATCGTTTCTAAACAGAATATTCATATGGCTTGAAAAAATATAGAGGGGAAACGATACGCGAGAGAGATTTCCGGATAAGTTATTTTGTTTTAGTTATTATAGCAGTGCAGTGAGGAGAGTCATGAGCACGTGTCCACGGCTACATCATCCCTTTTTTTTTTTCTCTTTTTTAAGTATTTCTCTTCCTTCTCACTAGTGTAAGTGCGCAAATAAATAAACACAGCGGCCGATTTGAGAAGCCGCAGCTGGTGGTGGCTGCCTCGAGACAGATCGTTTATCCCGCTTATGCTCATATATTTTTCTTTTATTTTATGTCTAAGAATTTCTTCAATATGCATATGTGTTTAGATGGAATGTAACAATATTGATCGAGGTGTGTATGGGTATTTGTTTGTTATAGGCAAAAAAAAATTCCCATCTGATCCATCGTGCTGTCCAGTATGCAGTGTCACAGTGAGGCCACAAGAATTGGAGCAACATTTTGCTCAGGAATTAGATCGACTTTACAAAGTATCAACAGGCTCACGGCCAAGACAAAGGTTGACTCTACCACCGACTCATCATCAAGATGCCGCACATGGGCCAATGTTGCATGCGCCATCAACGGCAGATGGGACGCCGATTGGGAGGTGGGAAACTTACAAGAGGATCCGAGCTAATCGTCAGGTAATTAATTATTTTTTTTAGATAGATATATTTGTGTATATCTTTTTTTTTGAAGAAGGAGAGAATCGATGGTTTGCAAAGATTGAAGAGAGGTAAATTTTTTCTGTTATTTCGGTGTTCAAATTGTTTTTATTAATGTTAACACGAATATAATAATAGAGAAATTTCGTTGGAATTTTCTTACAAATTAATTATAGCAGATGAGAATGTATTTTACAAGCTTTAAATTCAAATTCAAAATTAAATTCAAAACATCTATTCGAATTCATTCCATAACTACAGGTCTACTATTGGATCATATCACTATCAATTAAAAAGAGAAAATGAGATTTAAAAATTTTCAATCTAGTGAACCGAATTCTCCTCAAGAGCTTATTCCCTTGACCAAAATTCGTTTTTCTTACATTCAGGCCCGAATTCGTGTGAAAAATCGCAAAAGAAAAGCAGATGAACCCGCATGCCCAGTCTGTAATGAACGTCTTTCTGGTACGTCCGATGAGCTTAATCAACATGTCGAACGTTGTTTGAATAAACACAATGGCGCTAATCCTGGATCCAATGTCAATTTGGATGACGAGGAGGTTGATGTGGAAGGTGATGCAGAAACATTCGAGGAATACGAGTGGGCTGGTCAGAGGAGGATTCGTGCAGCCTCAATGCTCATTGGTGGATTCTCTGGTGAGGATAAAAATGTCACGAACGAAATATTGCGCTCTAATTCATTAAAAAGTAATAACAACGCTGCACCGAGAGATGAAAAAAAAAAAAGAAAAACCCAACAGAATCCAATATCGTGGAACGTGCGCACACAATCAAACCGCGCGATATTTAATCACAATTCAGCTCCGTTACCCACCGCATACCATGACAATACCGTTATGATTCGTTTTATTCTCAATTCATTAATTTTTAATAATACTTACTCATTCGTTTCTAAATTGATGTGCAGCTACTGGTCTGGCGACATCGTCAAACAATCGTGGACCAGGTGGTCCGGGACGCCAAGAGGAAGAAGAAGATTTGGTTGTCGATGGTGATGATGCTGCACAATTTGGACCCTCTCAATATTCTGAAGCAGATGTGATAGCACCACGTGGCGAGGGTACACCAAGAGAACAAAAAGAACGAGATGCATTACGCGAAGCAGTCATATCACCAAATGTACCACTGACACCTCATACACCACCTGATCAACCACACGGTGCACAAATTGATGTGAAACCTGAACCAGGGACAATTAACGTTAACAATTCATTATCACCTGCTTCAACACCGTTGAGACAACGCAACGATGATGATGATTGCCCAATGTCATCGCCAAAACGAGAAAATAGTGATGCACCTGTAGTTGATGCTCTACGCAATAGAATTCGCGAATTGGAAAATGAAATGCGTGGACAGCTCTTCAAGTGTTTGATCTGCATGGTGAGTTTGATGGAATGCTGTCATTGAACTATTTTGAATCAGCAGAATTTCTTCTAAATTTGTTAGTTAATCTTAATTCAATCGAGCATGGATAAACTGTACGAAGGATAGATACATGAGCTTCTACAAACACCTAAATTATAAAAATGGACTGTTGCTTTTCGAACATTTCAGGATCATAGAGTGATGGAGTATTTTGTTACTGGTTGGATATAGTTTTATGTCAAAATTTAAGATCATCACCCACGATATCACACGAATAGAGTCACAAAAATAATTCACCATCAATTTCTAAACACTGTAATATATTTGATGAGGAAAAATCCATTCCTTGTTCTATTTTCTCCCGAAAGTATCCGAAAGTATTGAATGAAGTTACACCAATTAAACCAAGAACAGTTAATGCAACAATCAACTATTCTTCATTCAATTTCACTACTTTTTTCAAATTTACCCCCGGACTATTAAATAATTCTTAGTGCTCATTCCAAATAGATTTATTAGTAATATTACGTTGATATTATTTTTATCGCAACAGGATATCACTGATCCCTCTTGTTATTACAGGAGCAATACAAAAAGCCCGTGACTTCTGTTTGCTGCTGGCACGTGCACTGTGAGCAGTGTTGGTTACACACCCTAGTGAGTTGAATTTTATTTGAATTATTATCATTAATATTACACAAATGCATTCATCTATATCTGTTAAATAGTAATATGATAACGTTCATAATAAAACAATGGAAAATCGCGTACGTTGTGTTGCATTTGATTCTTGTTAATTCCAATTGAATTATTTGATATCACGAATCAGCGCGACCCGTACCGTCAATTTATACGGGTTGTGTTTCTATTTACTACATAATATTAGCGGTTGTGAAACAGTGATAATAACACGGATATTCTCTTCATGATTTTATATTGTCAAAGAATAATTATATCATAAACATATTAAAGCTTGGATGTTACGTAAAATAATAATTCAAACCCGTTAATAATTATTATCATCATAATGGCCAGATATTGGATGCATATTAATCAATTTATCAATTACGTTATTATAATTTATAATTATCTATTCATCAATTTGTAGGGTGCAAAGAAGCTTTGTCCGCAATGCAACATGATTACATCACCATCGGATCTCCGACGAATTTACATGTGAGCTTAAACTCAGAGAGCCTGCCAAGATATTCATCTCGACATGATCAACTCTTTCAGAACAGAAAAAAATCAGTAGCGGAATAATCTGAAGTGTCATCAGCTCTATGGAAACAGAAAAAAATCAACGGACTTTTACGTGTACATTTGTATATTTCTTAAATTAATGATTCAAGTCCCTTGTTGCATATTTAGCATTTAGTAAATTAACTTCTAGTTTGTAATGGAATAATAAGAAAAAAACAAATTATACATATACATATATGTATATATAATAAATTATGATCATTGCTCGCTCTCACAATAATCAGTCATAACAGTCAGTTTGATATAAAAAACAAATGAATTCAGAGACAAAAAAATGTACCTTCATAATGAACAAGAAATTAATTTCTCGTCCCAACTCCGAAAAAGTGAAGGTAAAAATTATATACATCTCTGTTCATGGATTGGTGCGATAAAGATGACCACAAAAGACTTACCTAGATAGATGAATAATTGACATCATTTTAGTTGAATGAAGTGAGAAAAATTAATGAAAACATGTGGACAGGTCACGGTATATTTCCGTCCGAATTAGCGACAAAAAAATTCAATTGAAGTTTTGACAACTCAAAATCCGAATTTGTCATAAATCCACAAGCTTATACATCTATATAAATACATACATGAAAAATTGAATCCAAAAAATGTACTGTCGCAATATATTGGATAATTAAATTCCAATGAAACTGTTCAAATACACAACTGTAAATAAACACACTGGCGTTCGGAATGTGGTGAAAAAAAAAAGGTATCCCGAAGTTATGTTCTGTATCCGAGAAAAAAAAATAAAAAACAAAAAAAAATGAAATAAAACAAACAAAAATAAAGAGACCATGAAATATATAATCAAGAGTTGCACTTCTTTCTCTTCTCGCTCTACTTATCCATATCCACCTCTGAAGTACTTGCGAATTTATATTTATACATCTTCATGCATTCATTTTTTTTTTATATACGCGATAAGTTTCTAATGGAGCCAACAACCAGATGAGAATGAAGTTTCGCTTGGTTGGCGTGTGTTGAAACGGTTGAATTTCCCGCAGTAGCCGCCTATAAATACCTGCGAGTAATTTCCGCCCTCGCAGCCGTTATCTCGACGGTTTCGGTCGTTTGTCGCGCAAGACATCCTAATTAAACGCCGGGGCGTTGGCTTGCTTCGAGAAATAAATAGCTTCGCTTGTACAAAGAAAAAATCGTATATAAACAAAATGGCGTATACGTGGAGAAGAAAAAGCGTGAAAAGATATTGCGCGTACATGCACTTGGCACAACCACCATCTCCAACTTCTTCACCGATACTTATAAATAAATACGCATACATGTATATAAGTGCATTATCATTTACGTACAACGTAAAAGGGAACTATTACATGTATTTTACGTGGCGAATGGTGAAATGGGGTGGCGGCAGCTGTATTTATGCTTGCAGACGACCGGACGTTGGTACCATTTCGCTTGTACATATACCAAGTCATATTGCACATATACCTTTTATATATTAAATGTATATGTATGTATTTGCAAAATTTTTCGTTTATATATGTGTTAGCGCGAGTATATGGTGAGAGAGACTAGTCGCGGGCGACAATGGAAAGGTGCGCGAGCCCGTCGGTGGGTTAAATGGGTTATAGGTGGGTAAGAGGGAACAGTAACGCGTATAAAAGGTGGACGTGAATGCAAACGGGGATCACTGAGTGAACACAAAGCTCCGCCTCTCTGTGGCTCTCACTTATACGTCCTCCTTTGGACGTCCTACTTTCTCATTTGTATATATTCACATATATATATATCCGCCGGTGAATGTATATGTTATATGGGTATATACAGTGGCGCGCAAATTTATTTTGACAAGAACAATCACTTGACTTTCATTTTTATGTCCATGGAAAATATATTCAAATGAAATTTTTTTTTTCCATTATTTTCTTCATTGAAATGTTCAGGAATAAATCTATTTTTGGGGCTACCTGTGATGAATGCCGTGTTGGAAGAAAACATTTTAAGAGCAGTGGATTGAGCGATTTTGATATGGAGAGTGCAGTTGTCAAAACATTTTTCTTACTCTTTATTGGATATTAATTGAAATTAGTTTTTATTGAAGTATTTCTTAATGCTTACGGCAACTTTTCTTCACAATTTCAAATCTTGTTCAGATGAGATACAAATGAATGAATAAATAATTATATAGAGCAAGTTTCCAATTAGACTTTTCATTCAAATTTATCTTTCAATAAGGATAAAAAGGGTATAAACAATTATTTACAAGATAAGAGAAATAAATTCATAATTGTGTAGTAAAACTTTCTTTTTTTTTCTCGCGCATTTTGCGACAGTTTGAGGAGGTCGCGGATTGCGGTATGTTGCGGGTAAATTGCAAACGGTTTACTCTGAAGTGAAAGAAAAAAGAAAAAGACAAAAAAGTGGGTGGATTGCAAGATCTCGCGAGAGATCTCAATATCGCGAAACGACTGCGCAACTCCAAATGGTCCAGACGCGCCTGCGACGTTGCGCGAGTGTCAGATTAAGCACCGCCTACCGCCCTATTGAGGCGTCAATTCATCTGAGGTTCTCCAACCACATTACCTAGGGCCGCGACAATTCTCCGCGACTTGGATCTGGCACCCGAGGTTGGAGCAACACCGACACGCGATGACGTTTTGGAGCAGACGTCACCCGGTCATGACCCCACTTTTGTATAAACGCATTGGATATTCTTGCTTCCAAAAGCTAAATTATTCACTTGAAGAAAAAGAGAACGTCTTCTCTTGTAAATCCATCACTGTATAGCGCAAATATTTCACAAGTACAAAAATAATTGTCACAGCACTTGAGTTTAGGCGCTTGAGTGAACAATAATGAATTTTTTAAATTTATTCACAGTTAAAAGAAATATTTATTTATGTCTAATAATATTTGAGATGGATGAAGTATGTCATATCATGAAATTCTTTGTTACAAACATATCTTCATAACAAATAAAGGATCTCTCAATATTATATTGTCTGGACATGACGCTGAATAAAGAATATAATGCAACTATTGCAATTCGAACATTTAATACGATTGAATTATTCAAATCATCTATTTATATTTCTTTCTCATATCAACGTGAAATATTTCATACGAAATAATCCGTTAATACTTTCAATGCTCATGAATGATTAATATCCCGTATGAAAATCCTTCGGCCAACAGAAAAAAATTCATTATTACAAAACATAATTAATTGCTGTTCCAATAATTGGTAATGTGTAGTATTTCTAGATCAAATGTGCAGCCAATATTTTCCATCGAATATCCTTATGATTATGGATAGCATGACGAAACAAAATCAATGGGACAGGGATGAAATTAAGTATTTTCATACATAAAATTGAAGCGATCAAACGAAATGAGAGTAATTAAAAGTAGAACGGAAATAAATTTCCTGTGATTTAATTTTGATGAGAAAAAGAACCCATCCATATGTAATAAATATATTAGTTTTTTTCTTCTTTATTATTATTCCATGACATAATAATAGCTAATATAGTAATTAATAATATTCAATATATTTATATCCATATCAACATACATATAATGCCGTGGCAGTGCAATGATGCATCTGAATTTATACGGCATGTGGCATCAATGCTTTTTTCATATAACTGTAAATTTAGATAAATAATGGCACATCGGCATTAATTTTTATTTTTGTTTTCTGTGTTGTTCCTCTGCTTCTCCCCTCTTTTTTCACCCACAAACAATAAACTGACAATAAATTCATATTGCGATAATGTACAATTTTTTGAAAGCAGCTGTGAAATAACTTGGCTTATGTAATGAGTTATTGTATACATTGGATTGTTGCCAAATAAATGTAATATAAGCTTCTCACATTCGGAATACGATAGAATTAATAATAATTACAATAGTAATAATAATAACAATTATCATAATCGTAATAATAATAATAATGATGATAATATTAATGGTAATAATAAAATAATCAAGTAGCACTGATGACCATTTCGTAAAATTCAAAATTGTTTGAGTGGCTAATCCGATGGTAAAAATAATCATGCACAAGAATTTCAGCGGTGAGAATCAAAATTTGGATTGTACAAAAGCAAATATCATTCATCCGCAAATTGAATAGAAAATGGGAACAAAAAAATAAGATTGTAGTAACCATCGAACTGCAACCGTCTCCGTAAATGTGCTTTCAATACTGCACTCAAACAAAGTTCTTACACGCAAAAGGGGGATATTTATTTTATCATCTCTACATGACACTCTCCCATAATTTGTTTGATTGATTTTCTTTCCTTTGAGGTTAAAAATTATTTAAACATCAACTTTGAATGGTGATCCAGGAATATGATCGTCACCCCATTTGACAATTACGATGTATTCACCCCTCTCGCGCACCAGATAGCTCACGCTATAATTATTGCGTCCAACGTGTTTCACATATACTTCTTCGCACGGTCCTTTGGGTCCATGAATACCGACGAAAAGAATATTGTTACCTGGAATTTTTTGCAAGGAGAACGAAATGAATACAATTTTGTGGCATCGACAGTTGGTATCATAGGTATAACGAGTAATGATGTAAAGAGAAAAGAAGAATACATACCGGCTTCACCAGCATTAACAGTAAATTGGTTTTGCTTCCCCAAATATGCTTTCTTCAGCCCCATGCCCTTGCTGGTGACTTTGGTGGCATCAGATTTGAAACGTGGTAAAACAGGACCAGTTTGTTTTGATTTAGAGAATTTTTGGACAGTTTCAACTACAATAGAACTTGTTTCTTGAGCACCCCTTTCAGCCAAGTCAGTTCCTGGAATGAATAATACATAATTGATGCTCTAATACAATCATCAAGATTGGATTCAACTTGAAAACGAGATGAATCGCAACACCTACCTGTACAAGGAACTTTGAAGGGTGAGCCGGCAATATGATATCCATTGTACTTGATGCTAATGTAGTAATCTCCTGGTACCAACGGGGTGTATCTCACTTTGTAACCTTCCTCAACTTCCGTACAATCCATCGCGACTTTGCTTGGACCATCAACGGTAACAGCGAGGGCACCATGGCCAGCGTTGCAAGTGTCCACAATAAAATCAGTTTTTTGACCTGTTTTGATTTCTTTGAGACCATTACCATATGCTTGAATAGCCGCTGGATCCGCATCTACTTTGCCGACTTTGACACGGAATGGACTTCCATTTATATGAACACCATTGAATTTAAGATGAATATTATGGATTCCATTTTCACGCGGCATAAATCTTACTGAATATTCTTCAGAATCAATTGCCTGAATAAAACAGTCATCCTCAATGCCACTTGGTGATACAATCTGGAAAACATTTTTGTATGTCAAGTACAATTGGCAAACGTACACAACATGTGACTAATACACCGAATATTTGTGAATCCATAAACATTAAACGCACATTGTAGAGCGTGAATGTCACCCACGCACTTTAGCCTCATGATGTGTGGCTTCATTATTTCGCAACCTTACCCTATTTTTGGCTCACTTTACGCAAGCTATTCTATACTAAAAGCTCCGTATTTTGATTTACTCATGTGAGTGGTGGAATTCAGCGATGATATAAATCTTTTCGGTAATAACTCACTTTTCCATCTAGTTGACCCTTTGCGCCATTATTACGGACGAGGAAGGTTGTTGGATTGTCAGGTTGAACACCAGTGTCTGGAAATTGTGCAATTTCCAGCTTATGGGCATCACCAGCAGCTGGTGAAATATAAAGTTTGTGTGGTGAATCCGGGATGTGTTGATCATTGAATTTGATTCCAACTCTGTAATCACCTGTAATTGAAATTATATATGAAATATGCCAATTTTATTTATAGTATATATTGAAATCTTAGAATCTGAAAACAGACCATCGTTAGTATCTTTTTGCAATACGATATTTTTGCTAGATGTGAAAGTTCCCATTGTTTTTCAAACGTGAAATATGAGCTCGAATAATAAATACACGCGCGCCGATTGACGATATGAAAACAAGAATAAGCGGACGAGAAAAGCAGAAATAATTATAGATTGGGGGTGGAGTGAGAGACCCTATGAATGGGATGACTCTTTCACGAATATGTGGACAAGAACAGAATGAACAAAAAAAAAACAAGGAATGAATTGGGTGAGGGAAGTAAATGCAGCTGTAAAACTAAAAGTTGGTCGCGCACCACTAGGTCCCTCTCAAAGATTCTGGCTACGAATGTTGAATACTCTCCGCCTCCACTCCACTCCACCAAACTCGCGCATCATCACGCACTCATATTCATCGTAACTTATTCTATCTTCTTTGCTCCCATTTTCATTTTCGTTTACCACTGAATCCTCCATTCCATTATCGCTTTTTCGTGTTCTATCTCATCTCCCTTCTCATCGCGTGGCACACGACCCGAATATAGCCGAGCAACCAGTAACAACTTCTCCTACCGTTCACCGTTTACTTGGTGGAGACACCGCCAAAATATGATTCCGCGCCCGCAACGGATATAGATGATGATATTTTTAGATCGCGCGTAGGGAAGATCGCGGTAAATCTATTACGCTATCGGCATATTGCGATAAAAGAAGATGATTGTGACTCATACATAAATGTTTGTCACTTTATTCAAATGGACAGAAAACAAATGAAAATAAATAAAGATCAAATTTACCTGGCTCGGTGACACGATAGCTGACATAACAACTGCCATCTTTACGATCCTTGAAATCAATTTGAGCTTTACTGGGCCCTTCAACGGACACAGCTAATGTACCAGCGCCAGCTTCGCGTGTCCAAATATTGAATTCACAAGGTTCTCCCTGTTCGCCACGTTCGAGGCCTGGACCTCCCGCATGAACACGATGTGCACCACCATCTTTCAAAGGACCCACTGTGAATTGGAATGGCGATCCAGGAATGTGCATCTCTTTGTAACGCACAGAAACAGTATGAACACCAAGCTCTTTTGGTACAAAAGCAACAGCATAAAGCCCATCTTCAACTTCTTTTATTTCAGCATCTTCTGTCACTCCACCAGGTGATGTTACTGTTGCTGATAAGTCAAATGAAGTAATTCCTGGCATTTTGAATGTCAATTTACATTGACTGCCAACCTCAGTAATTGGCACAGCCTCTCGTTGCCGTTGTATCTTTTCTCTTTGTCTATTGCTACCTTCCCCACTAACTTTAACGGTAAATGGAGACCCATCAACGTGATGATCAGCAAATTTAAGATTCATTATGTAATATCCAGGCTCAGTGGGCTTGTACGATACATTCAAAGTACCGTCTGCATTGTCTTTGCATTGAATTTCAGCTTTGCTTGGGCCTTCCATCGACAAAGATAAACCACCGAAGCCAGCATTGCGTGTGTCTATTGAAAATGTATTTTCAATATGGGTTTTGCCTTCTTTCAATACTCCACCTGACACTCTCACTTTTTTGGCGTCCCCAACTTCACGATCTTTAACGTCAATTTTGAACGGCGAATTTGTTATGTGTTTGCCCATCCGTTTAACGGCAACAACATGTTCGCCAGATTCACGTGGTGTGAATGAAACACATATGTTACCACTTGGCATTCTTTTCAAGAAGCAAGGCTCTTCCAGACCACTCGGTGCGGTAATCGATGCATTCAGCGATCGAATATCGGCATCAGTGACTTTTCCTGGAAGCTGAACTTCGCTCGAAGAGCCCACGGAAATTTGGTTTCTCTTACGACCCTCGCCTATACAACCGATGTTTGAGTAAATTTTACAATTACCAAATGAGCAGAAAAAAGTTATCGGGAATGATTGATTCAATTCAGTTTGTTTTTTATAATAGCACTTACCAGTAATCTTGGCAACATATGGACTACCTTTGATAGGCTTGTCACCAAATTTAACCGAAATTTTGTATTCTCCAGGTGCAGTAGGAAGATAAGATACTGACACTGTTCCATCTTTATTGTCGTGACATGAAATCTCAGCTTTGCTGGGACCTTCAACAGCCAAAGACAGTCCACCAGCGCCCGCGCCTTTCGTTGAAATCGTAAAGTTTGCAGGTTCACCACATACTCCGTAAACGAGACCCGGACCATAGGCCGTCACGTAACCGCTCGAGAGAGAATCGACATGGAACTTAAATGGCGAACCTGCAGAAGTTATTATTATGATTAATTGTTACATTATCTTCTTTCTTGGTCGCTCTACTTGATCATTCTAATTGAATAGAATCGAATTTAATTGATTGGGTTTTTATGGAAAAGAGTTTCGGATATTTGCCTTGAACGTGTTCACCGTTGAACTTTACATAAACTTCATGAAGACCTTCTTCTCGTGGATCATACTTGAGGGAGACGGTTCCATCGCGATTATCTTCAATCACTGGTTTATCAACTTGTCCACTCGGCATTTTTACTTCAGCTAGAGTGAAAGAAAAAAAAACACCATAAATATGTCAATATATACTTATGAATAAACGTTTCTTATTGATATGGAAAGGAATGAGTTGGATAGTTTCTTGAATTTACAATACAATATGAAAATCAACTGCTTCAGAAACGTAACGGACCTTTGCGTGAGTTCATATAGTACAAACTCTGGAAGATTATTGGTGCGAAATCGAGACCAGGACCGAAAATCGCAGAGTCAGTATTGCAATCGTCAGTATTCACGTAACAAATTGGCTTGCCCCAAGAATCAACTTCACTACAAGTGATGTCTTTGAAGCACTCTCGATAGTACGTAGATAACTCTCCCCAAGTTGTCTCAATCTCCTCAATTTGATCGTCCCAAAACATTTCCAGAAGATCACGCGGTTAAATTGATAGACAATTCGCGTATATCAACTGAATATAGGTAAATGCTTTTGTTCCTTTCCAATGAACAATGAATGGATAATTCGGTAGTAAGAAATGTCGATTTTCGCTGCTTAAGATGAACTATGAATAGAGTCTAAAATTTCTGAGCATCCTCGATTAATCGAAGAGAAAAAAGGTGGAAAATGATCAACTATTCACACGAATTCCAGTGAAATGATCCACTGATCAGTGAGACATCTCAAGCACAACTGCGCAGGAAGTAGCGTACTGACTGGGCGCGTATTAACTGAAATGTTGCGAACTCGGGGTCTGAATTATCTTCCAGAAAACCAGGCAATGGCCAATATACATCATTTGGGGTCGCGCGCCACAAAAGTCTGCTCGAGGCCAGCAAATAACCTCCCACGCAGGCGCGCGGACGACGACGCGAAGAAAAAGAGAAGGAGTAAGATTATCATGGCAGGATAGGTGAAGAGAGACATTTATATATTGGCTATGAAGAATTTCTTTGAAAGCTCCAGGGAGACATCAACCCTGGGCAAATTGCCTGTAAGGGAAGTTATAAAAAAACACTTTATTGCTGATGAGATATCGTGTCTATCATGTCTGCACGTGGCGTTCATTAACTATCTCATAACATAGACAAAGGGCGAGGTGGTGGAAACACTTATGTTAAAAGAATTTGTTACATTTGAAACGTATTTTATGTTGACAGGAAATTGCCGCATGAGCTTAACATTAATTCAAGTGCCAAAGGAAATATGAAAGTGACCACCGTCGTTTTCATGCCCAATTGATAATCCAACTCGCTCATCATTGTCGCTTCGAGACACACTGATGCTCCATTTTTCAAATATGAATCCCAACAAGACGTATCATATAATTAAAAGAAATTAATGTGTATATGGTTCCAGCATGATACATTGTTGTATGCCAAAATATTCATCAAAAACGATTGTTTGTGATTCATTTTTCCTAATCAATTATCTGCGAATGATGATGAACACGTGGTGGCATTCAATCAACCAATATTAATATCACAAATGACACGGGCTTACAACATCTTCCAACGTTATTCCGTGGCTATCGTCAAGTCCTCATATTTTTGGCGAGGTTGACGTTCGTATAGTGGGGATATCGCGACCCTCGTAAACCGCGCGAATGTGTAGCTAAGGAGGATGAAGATTCACGGTGGCAAGCGGTGTGAACCTGTCGTGTCTGTCAAATAAATGATACTCGCCACACGAGAGCGCCAATCAATAAATAATGAGTTGGCATTCACGGTATTCTAACTGATTAGCGACAAAACGAATAATTTACTGAGATATACTTTGTCAGAAATGATTGTAATAAACTTTATATACAATGTAACATGATCACAAGCAGCACATTCATTCAAGTCAAAGTTAATCAGTTGCTGATATAATTCATCACCAAATTTGTAAGGAGGTAGATATTTGCATTGAATTACGTACAAAAAAAAAGTAAATTCGCGATACTCACATGAAACTGTGCCGTCAGTCGATGGCAGAGGGATGCTATTAAGACGAATAGAATTAAATTGCTTAGCACTTTCGTGACTTGTTGTTGTGCGTTTTGTCGTAAATCTTGAGCTCTCCTGAACACTCGTACTGTGCTGCTCAATTACACTCTCCTCTTGACGTTGATGCGATCTCCTACCTCGAGATGTTTTATGTGTACTCTGCTCACGATATTCTTCTGATGCCTGAAAATGATTAAATTAAATGAGAAAAGGAGACAAATCATTTATGAACTATGTTTACATGATGATGAAAATTTTGACAAGCAAGATATTATTACGTAAGAATTTCGTGGAATACTCAAAATAATTGTATCGAATCGATTGCAGAGGCACGAGAGTTCATGAGATACTAAGAGAGATTAAACTAGTGCACAAACAATCTGAAATTTTCTACCACAATAATAGATTGTTTGTCTCCCCACCAATGTTTATTCTGCAATTTTGAGATTAAAATGAAGCAACTGTTGATGACGTTTAATTATGTGTCTGCAAGTAGAGCGATGCAGAATATTGCGAACAATTGTTCAAACTCCGAATCTTGAGATTCTATGCATCAACATATAGGGTAAAACAATCCACTTGGGTGTTATTTGGGATTTGATACGGATCGAGTGTAAAGACCGCCATTGCGAGAATTCATCTTTAGCCGCGCGTATCCACGCGTACCCTTTGCAAGACGAGCAGCTGTCGACTCGCCTCCGCATCGACCGGCGAACTCCTTCAATGTTCGCGCTCAAAACATTAAGTTCAATGACTCGTATGGTTTTCTACACGGTCATTTATCATTGCTATTTTTTTCCAGTCACACATGTCAACTGCGAATGAAAATATTGATATACAGTTGCTATTAATACTAAATTTACCGGAGCGCTCAAATGACCACTTTTGTTCGCACAAACATAAATGTTCTCTGATTATTGCATGACAATCATTTTGTCTTTTATTATTCATGCTGACATTTGTATTATTTATGATCAACTGGAGAAGAATATAATGGCCATTTGAAAAGTGGTCATTTGAGCGCAACCGGTAGAAATAAATATTATATGGAATGTCAGTAGATTTAACGTTAAATAGATCAGGTCTGCATGTGTGAGGAGTATGAAAAGCGAAAGTAAAAATTACTTAGACTATCGAATGATGAAAATCACGTCCTGCAAAGCCCAACTATAAGCGACATTTAATTTAATTCGGAACATCAATTCCCCAGTCATCATGTCCACCCACGGCATCTTCTCTTCCGCATTTATAAATTCAGGAAAGCCCTGAGACTAGCGATCAAAATAGTATAGAGGGTATGTCGTTGAATCTCTTGCCCGCTGTTTCACCATGTCATTTTGTTTTTTTTTAAGCCCCAGATTAAATTTCACAGTATACCATCGTTATTCAAATGCAATGAAAAAAAGAAATGAAAATAAGAAATGAACCATTACAGTCAATCATCTTGATGAACACATAAAAATGTATAAAAAAAATGATACCTTTTAATTTTTTGACTTTATTACACCCAAGTGTGTTTCCTCCTTTTGATCAATGAAAAGTATTTAAGAAGAAATAACAGACTGTTTCAGTTGATATTTATGAGTAAGAGGTTGCTTCATTACCCCTGACAAGTTGTTCACCATCAACGAATCGTAGCGGTGAGCGAGTGGGGGCCAAATATGTTTGCTTATATACAAAATGGATTGGTGGTTGTAATGAAAAAGACGCAGACAACGAATTCGAATGATATGTGATCGTAAACTTGATGATCAAAATTTCGATGCGATCCCGACGAGACTCCGGCGTGAACTGTGTCGCTGGAAGAGTCTCGACAATATCCCGGACGTGTTGGTCTCTATAGTTAGATACAGTTTCAGATCCCCACCCACCCATTTAGTAATACGGGAAATGAAGGATAGACCAACAGCCGTGATGCTCTAAAAAATATCATGAGAATTGTAAATTCATCTCATTGATAATTCTAAGCTGTCTCCGTGTTCCTTAACAGCAAACAAATCGTGTTTCCGTAACCAAAACTATTTCAGTCCCGCGGCTATCGCACTACACGTGTCAACGCTTGTTTATTTTTATGAATACGTTTATTGTTCGTGTATCAAGAAAATAACTCGAATATAGCGAACGAATAACTTCCTATCAATTATTTCACCTAATAATATATATATATATTTATGGTTGTTATGATGAAAAGAAGTAAAAAGACCCAGGAGAACTTACCGTGAATGTATAAAAACCATTTGGCACTGGTTGACCACCGAACTTTATATTCAATGTGTAATCACCTGCATCAGCAACGGTATAATAAATGCTCACTGTTCCATCTCCGTTGTCTTCTATATCGATATCAACCACCTCGCTAAGACAAGACAAATAAAAACAAGAAGAAAGAATAATTACATGAACGTTGTGAAATGGCGGGAGAGTTGCGCGCGTGTATAAGATTAACAACGAGAGCGTCAGTAGTTTATTGGGACAACTGCCAGAGAATTTAAAGGCAACAACGAATAAAACAAGAGTGGACAGGATGGTGTGTACAAAGAAAAAGGCATCATGTCCGATTTGTGAAAATTGAAAATTTAATTCCCTGACAGAGGTGTCGAGTGAACGTCGTGCCTAAAATGACATCACTGAAAGTGGTTTGCATTAGCGTTAAGCTGACAGCATTTGGATGAACCGTTTAAATGTGTGAAGACTGTAAGTATTATCCTGCAGCACACAAAATTCAAATAAGAGCAAGAACAAAATGAATAAGAATGATCATGTCTCGTGTGTCAGCGTCTCGATTGTTTATGCACGCTTCAACAGTCATGTTCAAAGATCGCGTTGACTCATTATTCAGCCATATATACTTGTCAACTGTTTTACGATAAACTTCATACGGATATGTTGCTTTCAGCAATTGTATCATTGAACGAAATCTTAACCGGATCTGATATAACACATATCAAATTTCAATCGCCATAATTCGTAATATGGGAATGTCTCTGACACTTCACAGTATATTTTTATTTAATGGTGCATAGGATTGAAACGTGATGGGAACATCTCCCAACGATAGATATTATTAGATTGGAAAAATAGTTTCAACCAACCTGCCGGAAGTGGAACGAATGCGACATGTAACTGCGCCTCTACCAGCATTCTTCGTATCAACAGTGATACAGTATTCCTCACCCTGTGCCAGAGTTTCTTGTATACCTTCTTTGATTTCACATTCATCAGCCTTTCCAGTTGATACACTTTGAACATTGACTGGACTTCCGGGAACTTCTTTGCCACCGTATTTCACATTAACCTTGTATCGACCACAATCATCAGGTAGATAAGATGCCTTGTATTTACCGTCACCTATATTTTGAACCCCAACTTTACGGGGGACTTGATCTGGTCCCTAGAAATTATTTTAAAAAATTTGATCAATCAGAATAATGCGGTTCTTCTTGACCCAGCTATTTTTTTCATGCATTATAAAAGATACTTACAAGAACTTGTACTTCGAGATCTCCGTAGCCAGCTTTGGAAGTATCGACAATAAAATCGACAGGGAACGAAGCAGTACATACTGACGCGACACCCGGTCCACTTAGCACAACTTTGTTGGGTTCTACTGTCGGATTGACTTTGAGTTTGAATGGACTTCCAGGAATATCTTGATTGCCATAAGTAACACCAACTTGGATATTGCTACCCGCAGGCGTTGGTTGATATGAAACTTCATATGTTCCATCGCCGCGACTTTTGATATCAGGTTTTTGCATATGACCTTTATCGGTTTTCAATTTCACATCTAACTGTGCTGGTGCACATTTCGTTGTGTCCACAATGAATTGGGCGGGTACACCTTCACGTACTTGTTCAGGCTCCAATCCAGGACCATAAGCACTTACATCCGACGCATCAATTGCATTTTCTACTTGGACCTTGAATGGCGATCCCGGTATGTGTTTGTCTCCAAACTTGATGGCCACGTCGTAATCACCTGGCTCCGTTGGCACATATTCAACGCTGCATGATCCATCATAATTATCGGTGCATGTCATGAGAGCTTCGCTAGGACCCTCGATAGCGAGACCCAATCCACCATTGCCAGCATCTGTACCAAGAAAAATAGCATGAAAATTCATTGCAATTTATTAAAAGCATATAGTCAATGAAAAATCTCTTACCACTTGTCTCCACAGTGAAACGATTCGCTTTGTTGACATATCCTTTCTCCAAACCCGGTCCGTACGCACGACATTTAGTTGGATCACATATTCTTTTGACATTCACGGAGAATGGCGAACCCGGAATTGGGACATTGTCGTATAAGATATCAATAGTATGACGGCCTTCTTCGAAAGGAGTATAACTCACGCGATATGTTCCATCGCTCTGTGGTGTTATAACTTTCTCAGTTTTACCACCACTTGGATTGGTGATTGAACATGAAACTTTGCCATCGTCACCCTTAGTTTTTGGAATAGCTCTGGTATCAACTGTGAATTCAGTGGGTACGTTTACACCCAAACCTGAAATTACATTGCAAAACAAAAAACGATTTTGAATGACTGCTTCAATAACGTGAATCAACTAAAAAAAAATCCACTGTCAACAATTTAACGCAGACTATTATTAACACTCGCGCAAATAATTTCTAAAACTATTATTGCTTTTAACAGTACAGACGTGCGCAATTAGTGTTCAAGATGAAAATCAGAGGACAAAGCTGTGAAATTAGTGAGGATAGTGATGAAATAGGAATGATCGAAGGGCAAAAAAAAAATCATCATGCAGATAATCGAGCAGCAAACGTTTCCACGCGGCTCCTAACCATGGGGCTTTATGCCATTTCCGGTGACCTTGATCTTGGTTAAATCTGCCTCAGGTACGATGATGGCTTGAAATGGTGAATCGGGAATGTGTCGATCGTTGAAAGTGATATTGATGCCATAATCACCAGGTTCAGTTGGTAAATAAGCAACAGAGCACGTTCCATCACCGTTGTCACGGCAATTAATAGCGGCCTCGCACGGACCTTCAACAGTGACGCCGAGGCCACCCTGACCAGCACCACGAGTATCAATCATAAATTCAGCTGGCCGGCCAACGATGCCATGATGGAGTCCAGGGCCAGTAGCACGAACCTTGGACGAATCACTTCCATGAACGCAGTTCAGACGATAAGGCGTCGCTGTCGTTGGCTCGCCACCAAAGCTTATCCCGAGTAAGTATTCCCCCAGTTCCATAGGCGTGAAGTTAACGAGATAACCATCATGTGCTGGAATAATATGCGCCTTGACCCGATTGCCCGAAGGTGCAGTTATTGCCACTTGAAAATCTGCTGCTCTTCCTGCGTCCTGTGTTATCACTCGGAATTGCTGCAGGCTATTCACCGGTGCCGCTACAAGTGGTATTTGTTTGTTTTTTCTCATTTTTTTCTATCGCTACTCGTGACGAAATCGGATTTACAGCTGATGTTAGCGGATATTAGCGTAATTTTTACGGTAACGATGATATTATTCGCAAGCAATAACTCATTTTGACGACTTTGCTTGGATTGACGGGAGACGTCGAGTGGGAATCAGCTGTTTGGATTTGCGAAACGGTGGCGCGCAAACATATTCTTCAATTATTATAAATATAATTTTCTTATTAAAATGGTGTGAGTATATATTCTTTACAGCTTGCGCGCCGCCGAAATGTCGTATGTGTAGGCGTATATGTACGTCAATGCGATTAAATCTGTTAAATTGAAAATTCTGTTATCATCATGGTTTACGAATAAATATATGAATAAAAAAGAATAATTTCCGGCTTTGTAAATCATCATATTACAAAAGTAACCGAAATTTTCGGTGATATATATTGCCATAAATCCAGCAACATGAGCGTTGTATAAATTTGTATGTGGAATATAATATTTTTAGCTGAAAGCTAAAACTGCGTAACCAACGCGCGGAATTTGTGAGATCTGAAAATAAACACTGTCGACGGTCCACGAAAAATGACGCGCCAATCATATACCAGGGACACTTCTTGACCTTAATTCTTCCGATTCGAATTGAACATATGGAACGTAATTAAAGAATATCATCAATTATTCTGTATGATAATCCAATCCAGGATTTGAAGTCTTATGTATAAAGAATTAGCTGAATGATAATTACTGGAGAAACGCGCTATTTAATGAGATATTTGCGCTATCGCGGTACAATGACTGTAAACAAAATTGCGTATTTACCTAGCAAACTCATTACATCCACAAATTGCCTCGAATTATTTTTGTTACTGGCGCGTTACCAGATACATAGCACGGAATATATCTTGGAATAATTCTAATTCTTGTTCTATAGCCTTCAATGAATTGACTATCATCCCTGCAACCTCAGAATACATTATTCGTATTTAACATAAATCAATATTTAATTACATCCGCGCCTAGAATGTATGAGAATGGTACACCGGATCTATGAATCAAACCGGCTGACACGTTTGCGATAGCATCAGTCATTGTGGTGAGATTAGCATAGTGATGAATCACAAGATTCAATCGGATGAGTCAAATAATCCAAAATTACTATGAATACTCACTGGATTCAAGTCCATCGACCTTGATCTTGGATACATCAACGTGAGGTTGCACTTTAACTTTGATCGGACACTGCGGTACTTTGAGGCTACCGTATTTTAAATTGACCGAATGAATTCCTGGTTGTGGTGCTACATAATCTACCGTGTATGTTCCATCCTCGTTGTCTGTCAACGAAATTGGGACATCGTGACCCTCTGGACTTGTCATGGTCACATCTAAATCACCGTTGCCGGCCTCGCGACAATCAACATTGAAATGCGTTGGAGTATTGGATTTCACGCCCTTGTCTAAACCAGGACCGAATGCTGATACCATAGCTGGATTCAATGGAGATGTCACTTTAACTCGGTATGGTGACTTTGATGTTGCCACACCGCCATAATTGACCTGAATTAATTGCAGGGTAAGCCAAATGACTGTTTCAAGCGGTTTTTCTATCCGTTACGATAATAATTACCATAATTATATGCTGCGAGCCAGATGTTGGGACGTAACTCGCGTGCACTGTGCCATCGTGTTTATTTTCTAGTTTTAAAGGAACGTCTCTACCAAGAGCATCTTGAACTGCGACTTCCAGCGGTGCTGATCCAGCTTTTTTGGCATCAACTACAAAATGCGTTGGCTTGTCTCTTGCAACACCCTGCGGTTGTATACCCGGTCCATGAACTTCAACTTTTTCCGGATGAAAATCGGCTGCCGGGTGAATAATTGAGATATAAGGTGATTTCGGGATATCCTCATTGTCACAAAGAATATGAACGGCATATGGTCCTGGTGCTGTCGGTAGGTAAGTCACGTCTGCTGTGCCATCGCCATTATCTTGGCAATCGATTTTAGCTTTAGACGGTCCTTCAATTGAAAATCCAAGTGCACCGGTTTCACCATTCGTATCAACGGTGAATTTCGCAGGATGACCAACAATTCCACCATTGAGACCAGGTCCAAAAACTCGAATCGATGATTCCTTATAAGGACCAACATTTACTTCGAATGGCGATTTGGGAATTTCTTTACCGCCATAAGTCACCATGACGACGTGCCTGCCTTCTTTTGTAGGTAGATAGTGACAGTTGTAAGTATTTGCATCAACTTTCGCCAATCTGAAATCAACAAATTATCAATTATAACTATGATTCAAAAATCCGACTTTCACATTGACAGTGTACGGTCAAACATACGTGACTGGTAAGTTGACACCCCCTGGACCAATACATCGTACTTCAGCGACAGCTTCACCAGCATCCTTTGTGATGATAACAAAATCTGCGACATCTTTGACTCTTACTCCATTAGGTAATATACCTCGTCCATAAGCGCGACATTTTTTCGCGTCGGATACTGGGGCCACGTTAACTCCCATAGGACTTTTGGGGATGAGTTTCCCAGCGAAAAACACATTTACTGAGTGCAGACCAGTTATAGCTGACGCATATTCGCATCGCCACACATCTGGAGAAGTTTGTCGAAGTTTTACAGGCACAGTTGTTTTGGAACCCTGTAACAAATCACTCCAATCATTGTGGAAAACTGAAATTCGTAAATGAAATCCTTTGCTGTTCTTTTCTGTTGCAAATACCTGTGGATCCAGAATAATAACTTCAGGAACACCACGACCAGCGTCTTTGGTAAATATTTCGAAAAATGTTGGTCGATTTATGACAACGCCGTCTGCTTGGAGACCTGGACCACTGGCAGTTACTTTACTTGGATCACCTGATTGTCCATCAACCATAACAGTATAAGGACTCTTTGGAATTTCACGTCCACCATAAAGAACACGCACTTTATGTGGCCCATCATTGATTGGTGTGTATGATACAGAATAAGTAAGATTCCTGTCATTGTTGAAACGAATGTCAACCGGTAGTTTGTGATTCTTCGCATCATCTACGGTGACTTCAACGTCTCCTTTACCAGCAGAAAATGTCTCAACTGTGAAATTTGCTGGTGCGCTGACAATTGGACCCTTTGGCTCAATGCCAGGTCCATAAGCACGGACTCTATATGAAGGCGAAGAAAATAAAACGTTTGAAAAATATTTGGTGAATGAAAAGAAATCGCCGTTATATCTCCACTATCCACACTTTTCCATCCGCATTAATATTGCCAATCAATTACAAGCATTAGACGATAATTTACGGTTACAAAACGCTTGCACACCAGCTACTGCCAAAATAAATGATGTATCATCAATTTTGTTTTGCTTTTCCGTTGAGTCAGCGAGACTTGGTATATTCGCCGGGTTAGGTGTCAAACGAGATTAAATGTAGGCATAAAGTTCCCTTGTTTTTTTTTCGCTACGGCAATGATTAATGCGTAAATCATGGATTAAATAATAAATAACTTTGCGCTTCCCGACTTACCGGGGCGGAGGCACGCTGCGACCAAGAAATGAAATAATTCAATTATTACTCAAACAATTCAACATTGCTCTTCCTTATTACTTTTTTCTTATGGCTTCGCGATATTTACTTCATAATATTTTTTTTTGTCTACCTTTATTCATTGCACAATGCGGCAATAAACGATTGAATGAATAATTCATCATAAAAATATAATCATAAATGTGTATACCTGTTGGGATTGGTGCGAGCGCGTAAAGGCGCACCGGCTTTCAACTTGGCGCTCGGATACTGGGACAAATATGTCATCATAGATAACTCGTCGACATTGGGATTGACCATTTCCTCAGGGCTAATGAGCTACAATAGAAAGGAAAATAAAAAAATACATCATACACTCATCGAATCACGATCTCATTTATATCCAATGATAAAATACGCTCAATTTTTTTACCTGAGGTATGTTAAGCCAATCGTCAGCGAGATTCATCGCTTCAGTGGCATTTTGAGCAGCATCACTAGGATTCCAATCCTGCCAATCTGGACACAGTCCCGGCGCAACAGCGTCAACCAACGCACCAACTGCTTTACCATCATTCCAGTCCGATGTGAAGTTATTGATTGGCAATTCTGGTAATTTCGATTGGATCCAATGCATCAATCTTTGTTTTGGAGTTGTGCCTTTTTCTGCTTCCTCGCCATCGTCGCCATCCCACATTGGCATTGAAATTGAATAATGAAGAATAAGAGTCCATATTAAACCGAGTATAAGCTTGAGTTTACAGTCAACGATGTCTGAAGAATCTGTTTGAAAAAAAAGAGCATATGCAATTAGTTATCTTACTACTAAGAATGATGTATAAATATACAGTCAGAGTTATTTTAGCACGAATGTTTATGGCAACATCAAGAGTGTAATTTTGACTTTTTATCCTAACGATCGACACAGTCGACCCCATTCATTCTTTGTGAATGATCTTCATGCAAAAATTTCTTGAATATTATTCATTGGATGGATTTCATGTTCTCTGCATGTTTTCTCGACAATGATGCGATAAAAAAAAATGAAAAATGTGCGAAAAACGACAATGTCCCAATGTAAATTGTGCACCAGTGCCATTTACGTGGGTGTACAGAAATGAAACATCAGAGGGAATACGATTGTCAAAATAGAATGTTCTCATTCGACAAATGCTGACGTTTGTTCACTTATGTTGACGATTTTCTGATTCACAAATACAATTCTGTCTCTACGCTCGAATTATTTAAACGATCGCGATGACTCAATGCATTCACGAATAGTTCGGCCAATATCCTCATAAGTAACTTTTTTTCTCTGACACGATAACAAACCGCCCGAGAATGTCGCTTTTACATAATCAAATATTATAATACATAACATACAGTTTTTTTTTTCGTTCAACCGCTGAATCAGCTCAAAATGAAAATTTTTTAAAATTCGCGGTTCTCAAAGTAGACACAACATTATTATACCCTACATGAATTTATGGAGAACAATGGGTAATAAAAATAAAAAAAAAATGGAAATCAAGAAAATTATCATTGAATGGCATCAAATATCAGACCATTTCTTAATTATACTCTACCGCTTAGATCAGATGTGTGTTTGTTTATGTGTGTGTGTATACGTGAATTTACTTTTGAAACGATAAGAGTATGGGCAATCTATTTTTATTTTCAGCTACGCAAAGAGGCGTATAACTGTCGAGTTAAGCCACAGGTGGATTATTTGTTAGGCGTAGAGAGATGAACACATGGGAAGACCAATGAGAAAGAGACGAAACAAAAGAATGAAAAGGAAGTTGGAGTGTTCTCACAGTGGCGATTCATCTCAGTTATTTTAAGCAATTACCAAGCACCAATTCATGACGTCATTGATGGGTGCACTTCAACGTAACTGACACATTTCTCAGTTTATACTTTCTCTCTCGTTTCACGTCCATTAATCTTTGAGTTACAACGAAAATTATCCGACCATTTAACACCAATCGAAAGTCTCAACGACCGAGTGATGGTGATATAGATTGTTTGTCGAGTGCTCTTCAATATTTATGAAGCAAAGAAGTCGCTCCAAGATTTATCAGACACTTTTATTTTTTTATTATATTCTCGAGTGCTTGTTACAGGACTCAACGTTTTGTACAAATATGAAGAGGAATCATGAAGCGTTTGAGAAGGACTTAAAAGACAATATCAAGTTACTTCCTACGCAAATGAACAAAGATCTCTTCAATGTGTGAACAAATATTAAGAGAAATGTGACACATCTTTTTCTCTCTCCCCCTCTCTCTCTCTCTTTCTCTGTAGACGCAGTAACTATTTCTCTTCATGATGTACCGTTTTTTTTTCCTAGCAGTATTATTGCTAGAATAAAATTCATACAATGAGAAACGCATTGCTTTTTTTTGTCATGGCGTAGAGACCTCGACATTTCTTGTATTACACTTTTTTTGTCTCTTTATCATTTAATAAGATCTATGATAGTAATATTGTTTTATTATATTGTCAAAGTTTGAAATGCCACTCGAATGGAACTAAAGATAAATGTGAAGAAATATTGAATTAATCACGTCGCCACGAATTCGTGGATTATCATATTTGACTCAATTAAATATCTATTTGTGTACCACACTCATCATGCATATGAAATGTGTAATGAATGATTCAAACATAGAATAAAAAGAAATGAAATGAAATGGAAACAATTTCAATTGGGTGTGACAGCTAGCGGCATAAATTGATGATTTATTAATTGCCAGAGTGGTTGTACTTGTTTATGATGGAATAATAAGAGTCCGCATCAATTATTGTTCGTATCACGGCTAACGTTTATAATCACGGCATGTAAAGCATATCGAGACAATGGAAAGACGAACTGTGTGTGAAATCCAAGGCCACACAGTAGTTCAAATTTACTAAATGCCGTCTGCCTTTTTGCAAAATCATTCCTCCGAAAAAGTCAAAAACCGAATGTATTATCATATCGATAAGATAAGAAGAATAAAACATGTACGTAATTAAAGGAAGAGAGGAAATCGCATGAGTAATTTTTGTTAAGGATTCGATGACATCAGTGACTACTAAGCAACATTCCCATCGATGACGTTGCAATGAAATGCAGCTTCACCTGCTGTTAGTATGACTTTCAATTGGCTGTACAATCATATATACATCTCACGCAGTATCACGAATATTAAATTGATTTTTTAACGATACATTGAATGATTATGAATTGCGTGCAGTAACTGTGGATGCGTGATAATCATAACGTAACGCATCGGACCAACCGTAAAACTTATTGCTCGCCGTCATGTTTTTGTTACTAGAGAGAAAGTGGGCGGTCTCGTTGACCGGCACAAGGTCACGTCTGGCTGAGTGCCTACGGTAGAACGTCATCGTTTTCTACCGAGCCCAAAATGCCATCGGTATCTGTGAATACCCCTTAATCCTAGAGGAATGTCATGGGACCATTATACCTATGCACCGGATGACTCATCTCAGGTATTTGGAAGGACCAAACTGCGTTTTTTCAAATGTTATTTCTATTCTAAAACTTCAGTGAACTCGTAGAAAAAAATATGATTATGAGATCATCACTATTTTCATTTATTAAATTTTTCTCGAGAATCACGTTATCGCGGTCATAACAGTACGCCACTGCTATCGCCGACGGATACAACGTTGAGAGAGGTTCCAGAGAGCATTGAGCACGTATACGAACGGTATAGATGCATATGCCGTAAGAAAAAATTCCACCACAGATTCAGGTATAAAAAAGGTCGCCTGACATAAAGTCCTGCAAGGCATTATACTATTGACACTGTGCGATAGTTTGATTCAATTTCAGATTAAATTAATTCCACAACGACTTGATCTTACTCCAATATATTCATTTAATGCATGACCGTAGAACATGCAACAATGTTTTAGCGAGTAGCCGGGCTGCCCGGGGTTTCTTCGCGATCGATCCTTCCCATCTTCCTATTACGGGCATTTCGTTAGTGTGCAATTCGGGATTACTCCTTCAAAATAGTTGCACTGCCGAGTGCGTTCCACCGTTCCCGCCACGACCTTGGCAACGCGAATTTCATAGTAAACATTGTATACCAGCATTCTAATTCACACTTTGTAGCAACGTACCGCCGGGAGGAACTTTTATTACAATCAATAATGAATTACTCACCAATATTAACAATACGTATTCCCTCATCCTCGAGGAATTTCAGTGCAACAGCAACATTTTCCAATTTTTGTGATCTGAAGTTTGGCCTTTTATTGTGTTTGGGCAGTCGCTTTTGAGCAAGTACTTCAATCAAACTGACCAGGCTCAATCCGTCAGATAAATCGCTCTCAAGATCATTTATATACTTATCCGATGATTTCAAATGTTTATTCGCCCATCTGGTGAATGTATTTTGTTGTATCCTCTTCCACTGCGCATCTTCGGCAAGTTCCCGCTCAAACATTTCGTCCTCTGCCTCAACAGAGTTCTCACTTCTGACTGACTTATCATTCTCATTCATTTTATCGGCCGGCGTGTACACGAGACTAATGGTAAAGGTAGTGGTGGGCCGATGAGTAACGTCAAGAAGAGGGGAACGTTTTATGGGGGCCAACAGTTGCCTATGGGCCTTTTTCAACCAGTCCTCGACAGTTACCAATTAATGTATATTTGTGTATGCATATATCTTTAAGACCCAATGTCTGTATCACTTCTTCTTTTATTTATCTTTTGCTGGCTCAGTTTTTCCCTCCTCTCAACATTCACAAGCCGGTAGGTATACAAGTGCTGTACACCGCGTGTAGCTCGTGCGCACGCACGTGAATCCTTTCAATTTCTGTCTGCGGCACTTGTTCACCAGTTGAATTAAAAAAAGCGCCAACCCGATTATCCTTCAGTTAGGATTAGTTTCTGCTCCGATCGTGATTCCTTGAATTTGACAAAACTTCCAAAATGAACCTTCAGGTAATCCGTGCAGTACCTGTAGAAGTAGAGAAAAATATGAGCCATCATTATTAAGATAAACATGCTGAATAGGATGTAAATGGAGAAGTGTAGTCAGCTGTGGATTGCAGTGACGATCCATTTGCGCAGGTCAGAATAGCTTTTGAATTTCCGATGAAGGGTCAAACAAACGAGGTGCTCCAAATGACTTGGGCTAAATAGGTTGTTTACTTTTGCTCTATCGTCCATGTCATATTACTAGACATTACTCATACATAATGTTTGAAAGTGAGAGCAGTAGAAAAAATATAGATTCTAGAAAAAGAAAATGATTCACCTCTGATTACCAATGAAAATAATGGTTGTTTCAGAAGAAAATATGAACGCGGCGATTTAATGTATTGAACAAACCGGCTCGATGCCAAGATATTTTTAAAATAAATTTTGAATCAAATGTTGCGACCACGATTAGCCATGAAAATTAAATTTATTGGTTTGAAATAGATATTCAGACGACAAGATCCTCAATAGTTCAATTATAGTAATATGAACGGGAGTAAGTAATCCAACCATTATTAGTAAGTATGTTTACTAACTTGGCAGTTATTTTTGCCTCTTATCATTTCATGAATGTCAATTTACTGCTCGTCACATCTAAAGTTTATCATCGAACAAAAGTCATTATTTAAGAAACACTGAAATAAGTCATCTATGTCCAAAGAAAGCATTGCTCAACTAGTAACAAAATTAAAATATTTTAGTGATGCACATTGAGATATATCAATGATGACTAATGTTAAAGAATATTCAAGATATTGTGTCCCCAATTTGAATGATAACGTGTTTCGACATGAATATCACACATCGTTGTCAAACTGACGGTTTATGTACCTCGAAATGTAATATCTTCTCAAGAAACGTCAATGTTAAAATCAACCGTTCGTTACATTGAATGTTTGATTGATAACGCGGGAAAATAAAAATAGGCTGACCATAAATGAATTGTAGGAGAAACATGATGATTACCTCAAATACTGGAACAAAAAATTGTCACGAGCATAAAATTCTTCTTCAATGGTACAAAATAAAATGAAAAAAAAAAACTGCCTACACTGATGATACACGCGCGGTTTTTTCACGTCTGCACCAGAGCCAATATTCACGATCACTGTATTCGCACAAAGTGCCGACACGATGATCTCGATAACGATTCTCGAGTCCGAGTGCCCCCTTTCACCGAAAAATCTCTTGAAAACGTCGGCGTCGTTGTCGTCGTCGGTGTTTCAACTTGCGTCGTTGCGATGGCGAAAGCAGGTCTGAGTGAAGTTCTCCAAGAATAGTTTTTGGTGGCTCGCGTTCAGCCTCGTGACACCCCGCACTTCCCCCGTTTTTATCCCGAAACAGCGGGCAAGAGGGGAAAGAAACCAGGCTATATATACACAAGCGATGTTTCTCTACCACACGCGCTAACACAAGGATTTTGTTCAGCGATGAAGGGCCAATGTGGCACGTACGCATCCCATCCGGCTACTCACAATTCATCCTGAAATTGTAGACGAAAAAAAAAAAAGAGAAAAGAAGAACCAACGTTACCATAATATACTTCAAATGATGTTTGTTTTTGTTTACGAATTATTGTGGCAACTGCGTACTATCGTGTTGACCTAGTAGACTTACTCATCAGACATCATTGGTAGTGTGATGAAATTCATTTGCCCGTGCAAGCCAGTTTTAAATCAACAACCGTATACGGTAATCTCTCCTAACTAAGAAACATGTATGACTGCACATATAAACATGAGTTGATTGAGCGAGAACTTCGATTCCAACATACGTCTCTTTTGCAACAAATGGATTCTTTTGAACCTGCATTACAACCATTTACGGGTGGAAAAGACATCCATCAAGTCTATTCCATAAAATCATAATAATACTATTACTAGGCACGGTTATCAATTTGATATCATATGAACGTAACGGACAGAGCTTCGGTAACTCTGATAACTGACATTGGTGATCGTGAATTAATAAGAATTGGCATTACAAAATGTGAGCGAGTTGTTATCCTTCTTATAAATGCTTATATATGTCGTAGACAAATCGTGAAATTATGTATATAAACGAACAGCTCAGGTATTCATTTTTGCTCAATTTCATTAAATCGGGGCGAGGTCGTAGCCACTATCCTGTCGATAAATTTACAGTGTTCCTATTTAAGACACACGTTGAATGCAATAGTTCTACATCAGAAGTACATAACACGCCTTATATCGATTTATGACCATTAAAAACACATAGAAATAACAAACATACTTGTAAAAATGTATTTTCCTCTTTTGCAAAATCCTATCAAACCGTATAACAGTCAACAATTGATGTTTTATATAAAAATCTATTCTTATTTCGCATAATTCATCCACAAGTAAATCGATTCTATCAAACCAGTTAAAATTGACTTATCAACATTGAGAATGTATTGTACTTATTTTCATTGCCAGTCACGACTTGACAAAAATCGTTCTGATATTATTCCGTGCATACCCCGAAAATCCCATGCGAACGGAATATTTTTTTTTTTACATTCTAAGCCTTAAGTGCTGCTACAACTTTTTTCGCAGCATTATCCAAATCACCTTCCATCGTGAAAGGCAATTTTGATTGCTCGAGAATTTCTCTCGCTGCTGTCATATTTGTTCCTTGCAATCGAACAACTACTGGTTTATTGATATTGAATGCTTTCGAAGCAGCAACCATACCCTTAGCTATTGTAGCACAATTCACAATGCCACCAAATATGTTGACAAAGATAGCGCGAGCTGTTGGATCTAAAAGAAAAAAATGAAATATTAATTTACTATATTTGATTTATTCCTGTGCTTCAGCCCGATCAGTACCTTCTGCAACTATTTTAAAAGCTTGGAAGACTTGATCTTCAGTAACATTGCCGCCAACATCTAGGAAATTTGCTGGTTCTCCGCCATTCATTTTGATTATGTCCATGGTAGCCATAGCCAAACCCGCACCATTAACTGTACAAAATTAGTTCATTCAATTGCACAACAGTTTCAATTGTCAATAAGCATTAAAATCGCACTCCAAATAATTACCCAGACATCCAATATTCCCACTCATACTAATATAATTCAAATTATATTTTGACGCTTCCACTTCCCTGGGATCTTTCTCACTAACATCCTCCAAAGCAAAAATATCTGTTTGTCTAAATTGAGCATTATCGTCAAATGATATTTTTGCATCTACTGCAATCACTTGTTTATCCTCAGTCTCAACAAAAGGATTGATTTCAATTTGTAATGCATCAATGTCAACAAACAATTTCCATAAATTTTTCAACTCATATATAGCTTTTTGCTTCAGTTCTTCGTCATGAAACCCTAGAAATTCGGCAACATCTTGGGCAATATTATCATCTATTCCATAGTAAATATCTAATGGCACAGTTTTGATAGCTTCCGGAGTTTTCTCTGCAACTGCTTCAATATCCATACCACCCGCTGGTGATGCGATTAACACCGGTCCATTATGAGACCTATCCATAAGTATGCAAACGTATGTCTCTCTTTTGATATCGACAGATTCAGCTACCATAACTTTATGTACTGTTATTCCATCTTTGGTTGTTTGTTTTGTAATCAGTCTGTGACCCAACATCTTTTTAATGATATCCAGTACTGCTTTTGGACTGTAACAAAAAATTCATTGAACTTTGCTATCTTCATATCAAATTATCATCTATCTGCATCCAATAATTCATTTCAGGCTGAAGAAAAATCTTACTCTTTCGTGAGATGTACTCCTCCCTTGAACCCATTATCAAACCAGCCTTTCCCCCGACCACCAGCCAACACTTGGGCCTTCACAACATACTCATTAACACCTAGAACATGTAATTCATAATCAAAAATGATCATAATCAAATTATGAATAAAAAGAAAAGAATTTAAAAATAGATGACTCACGAAATTTACTCAATGTTGAATCGGCTTTGCTGATATCATCAACAATCGTAAAATTTTGTACTGATACACCGCTGTCTTTCAATAGTTCTTTACTCTGATATTCTAATAAATTCAAATTTCTAACTGACAATATTCCAGCTTGTGAATATTTTGTTAATGGGGCTAATGTACCGAGTACTTTTCGCGTTAAAAATGCCGACATTGTTTAACCTTATTCTTTTGTTTCTCTTTCAATTGGAAGTGTAGATTTGCAGTTAGAATCGTTCCAACAAAGTGAATAAGTTAAAATGAAATCGACGATTATATTGGATAACCTTATCTCTGATATGAATGCAATGTTGTACTGTATAGAATCTTTGTTTTTTTCTTTATCGAAAAACTTTCGTGGTGTCGAAAAACACACGTGTGGTGGTGCGCGCTCAGTGTCTGAGGAAGATAAAATAGAGCTCTAGCCTTTAAGTGTTCGTCTGGCTTGTCCCCGAGTTATACAAATACAATAGACGGAGCACATATAATAGAATCACGTAAGTGAAACCCACATCAAACGAGTTGTATCGAATTGACATCTGACGGATGGTGGAAGCAAACTAAGCTGCAATTGGCAGAAATAAAAATAATTTAAGCGGAGAATTCCAAAACGCGAAATTTGGAGTTTTGTAACTACAGTTGGTAAGTTCGAAACCTCTGACGAATTTCATTACCATTGGATCAAGTAGCGGATACATATTTGTTGAAATCGATCAATTCTTCGCGATGTTACGAATCAATTGAAAGAAAAGTCTCAAATTCATAAGAAAAATTCAATTTTCGAGGTTATTGGTTAAATAGTTTCGAAAAGATTAGCAAAGCTTTTCCGGATGGGTACCAAAGGATTTGAAAATTTGAAAAAAATCACCAATCCAAACTCATTCGGTGGATCAAAATCATAAAACCCAGACCAGAAAATAAACAGATCTAGTACGAAATTCTGATGGGATCCTATAGGCAACAATGGACTTTGTATTATTCCCCGATTGAAACCAATCGAATCTGATCGGAAAATAATTGAATTTTATTGTTGCCAATAGGATTCTATTGGAATCTTTAATCAGGTATACATGAACGCCACTTTCAGCCTTCCAATTTATGTTACTTGAATTAACCGAAATCGGAAACGCCGAAAGCCTTATTTAAAATATTGATTGATTTTAGTACAGAGGAATCAACAATATGACTATTCAATGAGTGTGAAATTATGTTGTGATATCTTTAAGATTCATTCTTGTAACTCCAGTCCCAGCATTTAATGCTATTTTGAACTGCTAATGTGATTTTACATTTGAATTTGATAGGAAAAATCGTTTGCTATCGCAATACATTATGCTCCCCACAATGCAAAACGTTACAATGTCGAGGAAGAATATTCCAATGCGGGAGGAGTATAATAGCAAATCAGAAAAATTATTGTCTGTGCGCTATTTTTTATTATTCGAAAGTTTGGATCAATTTCGTAATTACAGGCGAAATGAAGAAAATATTAATTCTATGTAGGAAACTCGTAGATTTGGTATTAGTTTGGTAGAAATGAATAACATTGTTTGGTAATGTAATGTGTAAATAAACAATTTTTTGGGCATTTCATTTTTGAATATGAAATAAAAAACAGAAATTTCCTACGAGTCCTGCAAGGATACGCGTGCCTAAGAGGGCACAATATATATTGCACTTTATTCATAATTGCACTTTTCATTACATCACATTTGAGAACTGAACATGATAGTGGATGGAATCTGATAGTTGAAAATTTCAATGAATCTTAATGATAATTCGATTAGTACGACGACACTTTTCCTATCGAATTTATTATGAGTGATTATGATTTAGGAACATTGTCATTTATATTTGGTTCTACATATTGCTGACCCTGAGGTGGTTGTTGCTGTTGGTCAGAAATATAAGTTTCATTGGGATAATTTTCATAATGCTGTTGGTTACTGAGTTGATCACCGTCTTGTTGATGATGATCTCCACCACCTTGTTGATTCTGATACAGTGATGGATCATATTGTTCATACTGTCCATAATTCTCGTTTGAATATTCTGCTGGGTAGTTTTGATCGTGTGCGGAATAATCCTGATAATTTTGATTGTCTACTGGCAATTCATAATTTGAGGATTTTAATTCTTGATTAGTATGCTGTTGATTATCATAATTGTGTACATAATTTTTATGGCCAGCCGGTGAATATGATTCAATACCAGGGTTGCTGATATTTTTACTATTACTAGAAGTATCATGATTGATGTTCGAAGAATCGACTGTTGGATCAGCGTCAGGAGTCTTTGATGATCGTCCTGATCGAATAATTGGTAAAAATAATATTATTAATCCTCTATAACCATTGTAGAACTTTTTATCAACTAGTTAAATTGAGGACAGTAACCTTTAGGATTCTCGAATGTGTCTCTTATTCTATTCGATAAATATTCTATGTTGTTTTGTAATGCGGCCATCTCTTCCCTATATTAAATTGAGAATGATATCATTAGTACAATACATAATTAGTTCATAACGCAAGTGACATTATCATATGTAAAATCGTACATTTCACTATTGTTACTTTATGGATACTACTATTACTGTGTTGATAGAGGTGTCTTATCGGATTTCACGACAACAGACTTCTTTTTCGGACTGATACTAAATTTCAAATCGACCTTGACAGTGCGCTTCGTTTTTGACGGGGAAGTTGACAATTTAACAGCTCCTGTATTGTTCATCTCATCCGCCCCCTCTGTCAACACAGAATAGCCGAAAAAATTGATTGAGAGAATATTGAGTGGTTGATTGATTGATTGATAGCGAAAACATGAATGATGGGATGTTGATCAGCGCGAATGAGTTCATGGTCCTGTTTTCACGATATGAAATTGAATACTATATCTTTCTGCTATCCGAAAATTGAATTCAATTTTCTTAATTGTAAATTCAGAGTATAATACTTGTGCGTGCGGTTGTTATCGTCCAAACGCTGTGTGAGAGATTGGCATTCAGCGGACAGTCGTGTGACGAGCATAGCCTGATTGCTGAGAGCATCTCCTAAACCACCCACTGTAGCAACTAAGAAATATCAATTTCATTAGCCAATTTTTTGTAAATTGACTAATTTCTTTTCCTCCAACTGCCCATGCTAGGAATAGTGTCATCATGCCGATTTCCCACACAAATTTATCTCCAAGTATAAATAAAATGTTTACCATTAAATTTCTTTCAATCGAAAACGATACTCCAATTAATTTTGAATAATTCTCGGACAATATACCCAACACAGGCACTGCTCGCTATGTCTTACCATGCTTTGTTTCTATATCCTTTATCATTGTGGTTAAATCTTTCTCACTGTCTGGTCGTGGTGTAGCAGACGGTGCTTGTGTGTCCGCAACGAGAGTCAATTTACTCATATTGAGCTGTAAGTGAGAAATTCATTGAATAATTTTGTTGCATTCGCATTAGTTCGAAAAACTTTCTTTCAATTTTGGTACCTCTTTTTCCAAAGATGCAATTTGCTCCGAAAGTCTGAGGTTCTCTCTACGACAATGGACAATATCGGCATCAGCTCTTTCCAGTCGTTGTTTGTAAGAGTTAATTTCAGTCTGCCAACGATTATGCTCTTGACGTACTTGTCGCTCGTATCGTTCTGCGGCTAATTTCGCTGTTGCTACCTCTTGCTCGGCTGCATCTTTCTCAGCCATCATTTGATTCAAATCACTTTGGAGGCTCGCTTCAAAACAAATCGAATTAAATAAATAATAATTTTCCCATGACATGAAGCATCGTGAATTGAGAATTTTAACTCACATATTTTTGATTGTAATTCTTTCTTGAGGTCATCAATGAGCGCCTGCTTTTGAGCTAATTCTCGTTTTAAATCTGAAATTTCACGGCGCTGTTTGTCAATCTCCAAATGGGATTTAGATGCCGCATCCCAATGTGTCGCGACATCATTAGATAGCTGCTCCACTTGTTGACTATATCTACGCTCAACTAGATGACGTTCTTCTGCCAAACGTCGGCTTGTCTCCTGCGTAGCGTCGCGAATTTTTTCTCGTTGTCTGTCCAATTCATCTTTAAGCCTACGTATCTCAGCCTCAGCTTGACCCTTTTCGAATGCTGCTCGTTGTGCCGATTCGTTTGCACGTTGCGATTTCTGCAATGATTCCGCCTCTCGTTCACGAGCTACCTGTATATCTCGCAATGCATCTTCTAATTTTGAGTTGATCTCACGTTTTTCGCGTAAAACTTGGTCCAATTGAGCGAGTGTATCAGAATTTGACGGACCAGAGTTTTCAGACAATCGCGCAACTCTCGATTGATTCTCCTCTTGCGCATTCTTCAGGTCGATTCTAGCTTGAGTCAAATGTGCTTCCAATTCACTGATACGTGATTCATACATTATACTTGGTCCCTCTATGATTTGATGCTTCATTGTCTTACCTGTACCAAACGCTGACTCAGTATCAGGTATAACTGTTTTCTCTATTCTCTTTATGTCGTCTGAATTTTCGAATTCACTGAAAAATGACTTCAATAATCCTGTTTTCTTTCTATCATGCAATGCTTCATTCTCCGCTACGACTTCTCGGATTTTTCCTAGAAGGTTTCTCAGTTCGTCTTTACAGTATCCAGACTCTTGCTCCAGATGCTCAATATATTCTTCCTGACGCATTACCAATGATGTCAATTCTTTAGGAGATAATCGTGAGTCTTCACTAATCAATTGTGATGTCACTGGTGCAAGATGCTTTTCTGATTTAGCAAGAGTATTCATCCGCGATGACAAATTTCCGGGAAACCCTTTAGAGCAATCACTCACAGCGCTCCTTTCATCAGTATCATCTCCCGAATCATGAATTCTTGAATTACTCCGACGGTAGAACTGATGATCACGTACAAGTTTCCTAAATCACAATTATTTTCTATACGTCATTGATGCAATAACTCTTCAACTTGAAATTTTCAAACGGAAATGACTAAACATTATACCCCGATGTTCTAGGCGAATATGATTCAGCTAACAGATACTTCAGTCTGGACACCGCCTCTCGATATGCTGTTTCAGTATAATCCGGAATTTTTTTCTTACCAATATCCATTTTGGGATTCGAATTCATTTTCCTATTGGAGCAAATGATAAAGGTAATTAAGAATTACTTGATGTTACGGGAGTTCAACGCCACGATGTATGTAAACACAAAAAATACATATTCACTATAGGATCAATAATTTTATGGCAGAATAACGCAGGGGAGAAAAGAATTATGCTCACCTGGCCTTGAAACGCTTCGGTCTACTGAATGGTGCATTCTCGATGTGTGTAAAATTGAAGATACTCTTCGGTTTATAGTACGAACGAAGTGGTAATTTTGACCGCGATAACAGTGCTGGAGTAGCGGAAATACTTACAGACGGAATTCCACCTGTACGACATCGTCGAGGATAGTTGCTCGTCGTTAGCATTCCGCTCGCATTATGACAGACAAGTCGGCATCACGGCCTTTACTTATAAGCTTGCAGCCCAATCGATGAAAGGGTGGAAATATATACTCTCACGTACGGTAACATCAGGAATCTTGCGATAGTTCTTGGCGGGGATGGCTGTATAGTGAATTCCTGGAAGGAAAATGAACTTTGGTTCAGCGGGACGTAACCAGAGACTGGTAGTGAATCGCGTGAGAGAGAGTCATCCGTACTTAGAGGGGACAGGCACCGTACCATTAAACACGCCAATATGCTATGATTATTCGTCATCTAAAATTACCGCTGGAAAATAGTCATATTTTATAAATGTTCCAAACTGTTAAATATCTTTATTGATGAACAATACTATTTCGATGCGTCAATTGTTATCATATTGAGACTCAATACCCATAGACGTTCTTATAAATCAATATCGTTTCGAATCATAAAAAAATAAGTACTGCAAATATTATCTGCCTTTTTTCCCAATTTTTATAACATATCATCGATTTTTTCAAGAATTACTTGCGTCAGCAGTATTCGCAGAAGTAACATAGATCGCTTCATTGCGATTAACTTCATCTGGTTCGAACGGTGCTTCATTCTCCACAGTTTGATATTCTGCTACTCCTAATACAGATTACATATTACCGATCAATTTATTGAGAAAGTGCAATTCAATACGAGAAATGAGTCTTACCCTCGTCATGAATAACAAAGGGTTTGATTAATATTATCATTAAAAGTCCAAATACTGCTGATCCCCCACAAACAAATGTAAGAACGTCTCGATAATAGTTCGGACAATCAGTGGAACATCGTCTAAAATAAGAATGACTATAGTATCTTCTTTCTTAACAAGTCGATTAAAGTACACGAATGTATATACATGAAAAATAATTCTCACGTGTATTGAATAACCATGACAACCACGCCGTTACTAAGTTTATCAGCGAAACTCATGGCGCCATAAACGAAAGCGCCACTTTCCGTGCTTGGTCCTATAAGATCTGCTGTTAGACCGAGACTCGTCACTAACATTACTGATCCTGCTGCACCTGAAATGTATTTTTGGAACAGTCTTTAATAGTTCTAGTCTTATCGAAGTTCTAAACTCCACTTATACAATGACCTTATATTGATTACCAAGCAATAACGAAACAGGATATATCTCATAATTGATAAACGTCACTCCCTCCCCGAACCATATCCAAATGCATGCCGACATCCCCACAATCACTCCAATGGAGTATGACATTTTTCTTCCCAATTTCGAATTGATCCTCTCGATGACTAATGATATTTGGAAACTACCAAGGTACATTATGAGTGGTATAACTGCCAACGATGTTGCGGGCATCTTCAAACTATCATGAAGATACAACGGTATATAAATTTGGCCAATGTTAACAAACAATCGGGTTGTCATGTAAACAGCGGCCACTTGATAAAATTGAATATCCTTCAAAAATGATAATGCCGGCCGCAAACTTCTTCTTATCGGACCTGGAATAATCATTATATTATATAGCAATCATAAAATGTGATGAAAATATTCCTATTATCACCTGTGGAGTTGTAGGGAGTCTCTATCACAAATAAATGGAATACTATAGATGCTGCAGACCCGATAAATATGCCGATTACCACAATTTGTTGGAATTTATATCCATCATTTGGTCCTATTTGACTATTTGTATCACCTCCAGCAATATGCAACACCGCCCACGTGATGCTATATACAAATACATTGGCGAAAACAGTAAACGTGTATCTGTAATATCAACGAAATGTTCATTAGCAGCCCTTATAGATTCAAGATTATTAGTCATTCTTTTGATTACATTGCACCTTCATCCATTCAGACAGAGATTATTGATACAGTTACAAAAATAAAATTAATCACCTTATAGCTATCAATTCTGTTCGTTCATATTCTGTTGGTGTAAGATCTGGTATCAACGATAGATGTGAAATTTGCACACAAGCCCATCCAAATTGGAAGATAATAATGAAAGCAGCATAATAAAATAACTGAGCCCAGTGATGTGCATTAGAGCAATTCACGCATTCCGTAAAGATAAATGGAAAACTAATCAGCACACATACCGTCCCTAAATCATTAAAAGTGACGCAATTATTCCAATAAATTTCAAAAGTTGGTTGTGCGTATCGAATCGGCATAACTTCATTCACCTATCAAGTGCCATGTCTTTCGCTTTCCATTTCTACAAAGCCAAAAATTATCATTTATATCGGATTGAATACCAACAAATGGTGTTGAAAGCGCATCAGCCACCTGACCGATCAGCAAAACTACACCCGAAAGTATGGGATCAAACCCCAATACCAAATGAAAAAATACTATCAAATATGTAAACCACATAGATGCACAAATGTCATTCAACACATGGCCAACTCCATAAGCCAATTTTTGTCCCCTGGGTAGTCTTTGGACAATTTCTGTGTAGTCATATTCTACAGGATTTACCGCACTGTCCATTGTTAACCTCTTGATTTTTCAACTAATTTCTCATATGTTGAACAATTGCACGTTACAACTGAAAAAATAATAATAATAACGATTATGAACATGTAAATAAATAAGAATGATAGGAAATTATATGTATCTTGAGTTTATGCTTACAGTACTATTTTCAGCATGTCAATTACGGATTGCAGTACATTCTAAAAAAAAACATGATTTGTAACGAAATGTGAGTCACGTCCCATTGTAAATGTCAAATAATATGATAACAGCTGCTGCGAGAACCATCTCGCATTGTCTAGTCAATATGCGTTTTATTAGATTGAATCATGAGGAACATAACCTCAATTGTGAAATGTTATCGTCGAAAATGCGAATGTAATCCTTATTGACATTTCATGTTATTCAAAAATAACACTAATTCTTATGAATTTAATTATGTTTAGATTTAGGAAATACTGAAATAATATTCAAATTCTTCGATACATTATCACAGATAATTTATTATTTAATCAATTTTGTACATATGAAAGTGTAACTAAATGACGAGATGAGCAACAGAATAAATATTATTTGTTCACAATTTATTCTTGATTACAATATTCCCTACAATTTATCCTTTTGCCTGTTGACCCTCACAAAAAAATTTTTAAGAAAGGCGCAGATGAATTGAGAAACATCTGGAAGTTCCTTCAATTTCCATTGTCGTCCATAGTAACAGCTGGGCCAATCAAGAAATTTCTAGAGAACGCTGGAATCACCATGGTAACATGGGATTCGTTGACCTTCTAGAAACATCAAAATCAATAACAATTCCCATATTTTGTATGAAAATAAATGTAATTACCACGAAAAGTACATGATAATATGATTAAGAGATGACGAAATACAGTAAAGAATGTTTTTCAAGATTTTTTATATCACTTTTATGTTAATTCATATGAAATAACTGCTTTTGTTTTCTCGAACATTCGAGACGAATCTCGTGGACCCGGCTCGCCGGTATATAAGCGCTGCTCACCCGGCAGCCAGCACAGTCTACTGAAAGAAATCATAAGCAACGTTTCGCTAAAGCGAAGAATAAATAGCGTTCTACGCAACGAACAATCGTTTATCGTTATTCGTAATTTACCAAGTGATAATATAACGTGATATCAAACATGTCTTTGTTACCATTGGTATTCTCTGACTGGTGGGAGGATTTGGATCGGCCACATCGTTTAGTCGACCAGGACTTTGGTATTGGATTGCACCCAGAGCAATTGACATTTGCAGCACAGATTCCACAACGTAGTATTTCACGCCATCGTAATCCATTGCTGTATTACCGACCTTGGGCTGAGTTTTTGCGCAAGGGCGATGCTGGATCATCAACTGTGACCGCTGACAAAAATAAATTCCAAGTTACTTTGGATGTTCAACAATTCAAACCAGATGAGATTAACGTCAAAGTTGTGGATAAATGTGTTATTGTTGAAGCTAAGCATGAAGAGAAACAAGACGAACATGGATGGATTTCACGCCAATTTGTTCGTAAATATTTGATTCCTGAACAATGTGACATCGACCAAGTGGCGTCTAGTTTATCATCTGATGGAGTATTGACGATTAGCGCACCGAGGAAGGACGTTCCCATGGTGGAAAACCAGAGGCAGATCAGAATTGAACACACTGGTAAACCAGCAATCCGTCAGAGCGATGGGAAAAAATCTCCAGAAGAGAAAAAGAATGTGGAGAAGATGGATGACAAGTAATTTGGGTGTGGCTCCAAATTCAGACTGTAACTGTTCCATTCATTTAAATTTAAGTGATAATTCATTGAAATAAACTATCATTATTCACGATACTACTCCTAAGTCATTCAAAGACAAGTAATTGTATCCAGTCATTGAACTTTGCACTCGTATTTATAATTTTTGTGTAAGCTCTAATTGAATTTGATAATAAAATACCAACCAAATCAAATAAACACATGTCTGTTTCCTTCTCTTTTTCCACGCCAGTAATTTATTGATCTGTTGTATCTTATTAGGTATTTAGTTCCTTGAATCAGTATGAGATAACTTGAATCATTACATTTTGTTTTAAATAACTGTTATCATTTATTAATAATAGTATTCGATACAAATTTCTTTAGAAAATAGCATTAATAACAATCTTGAAGCATATGAATGTGAATGAATTTGCTGGAGAGTTGAACGTTCAATTTTTTTCGTCTTAGACTCGGCTTATACAGCTGAAAATTTAGCATTTGGAAGATAAGATAACAAAGGCGTTGAATTATATTCTGTTAAAGACTTTATCCCAATATCTGGATTCTTCAACTAAAAGCTAGGGTGACCCATTTCAGTAAGAATGCAGCGCGCAAAGTTATACATATTTACATGTTTTTTGATCATGAATTTAGTATCAGCTGTCTTTGAGCACTTCTTTTAATATTGATCCTGTATTCCTGGAAGGTATAAAATCAGGAAATGAGGGAAGAGACATATTTGATAGCAGAAGACCAGATTGTGTAGAGGACGAGGAGTGTTGTCGGCTGTGACCAGGTCGTGAGATGTTCTGAAACGAAAATGAGCGAAATTGCTGAGAACTGTTTCAACGGTATATTTTGAAAACTGAAGCATTTTCCTTACTGTATTTGATATTGGCAATGGTGGAATAGGCGGCATTGGTTTCGATTCACTCTCCAAAAATCGAACAAACGCTGCAGATAATGAAGCTTCTTGGTCCTGATAGAAACAAGAAATATTTTTATGGCATTTGTCTAACACAAAATGGGGCGAAATTTTGTTTTCCTATCAATTTACTTTGGTTGGAGCTCCACCACTACCAAGCAGTCCGGAAAACCATCCGCCATGCGCATTAGGATGATTTAGGCCAGTTTTTTCACGTTCAATTTCATTGAAATCCAATACTGTGGCAAACACTCGAAGGACCGCTGACTTATCAGCAGCAGATGACGACAAGAAGCCCAGGAGTAGATTCTTCATCAAGCCTCTAGAACATTGGAATAAGAGGAAAATCAGCGGATATATAAATGTAGATCTTTAATATACATCGAACGAGAGTATCATCATATTTTGATTGACACATGTGTTGGACATACTTATCAACTTTTCCTTCTCCACTCTGTTTCGCTTCTTGGATTCTTTGCTCTGCGGTATCGACTAGTTCAGTCAATTTCGAAACTGAAAATAGATGAAAAATCGATCAGTGGTAATGATTCGCAATTGTCAAAATTGGATCATAAAAAAAGGAATGATGGAATAATATATAACAATGACAGCAGTGATACTTATTGTTTGGATCTAAGTGCACTATGTCGCATCCTAGTTGGCAGGCACTGGCGATCAAGGAAGACATGAGTGCAAGTATGACACAAGCACTGATCGTTACAATCCACCAGTACCTGATGTAATACTCACACCCGTGCCTAATAAATACATGCGGCATTCATCTTCTTTATCATGCCATTCTACTGGATCATCATGCTAATTTTTGGGTGATGGTAATGTCGATGTTATTCATTTCAATTCTTTTTCACACAAATGAACAACGTTGAATACCAAAATGCAGAACTAAAAATCAATTAAATAATTTGGTTTTGATGCACTAAATGTAAAACATACTGGCAATGTGAAAAAATACTTTGTAGGAAAGAGGTAACGGGTGGGAAATCCCACGAGGTAATATGAGCATCTGCAATGAACCCACTCACAGTTACCGCATGAGATTACACACTCTGTCGTTACCAAGTACTTCTATTCCTACCTACAAACAAAATCCATAATGTGTTGGTCAACTTGCAAAACTCTAAATATCATATCTGCTTCTATTTGATTCATTGGCATAAATTCAATAATTTTTATTCTTGAAAATAGTGTAATTAATCCAATACCAGATGAATGATCTTCAAATGTAGTATGAAACATATATTGTAAGAATGAAATGTTCATTTAATATTTTCAAATAATTGTCTTCATTATAAATAGACAACATCAGAAACATTCATGACAATTGAATTATCCGAAGGAGTATTAAACTAAAAAAACCAACACCAAATGGTTATAAAAATGCGTGAAATACGATTTAGTGTGCAAAAAGGCGACGTCCTAGTCCGTAGCAAGATACCAGCCAGAATCCTGAGTAATTTTTATATTCCCAGAATTACCAGCTGATATTTGACTACGCCACCAGATCATTTGTGATTCATTTTTCTTTGATTCAATTAGTCACAGTTGAATGAATGGTTTGTAGATGACTATCAGTAGTTTTTTACTTAATGCTAATTTGCTGAATTAATAAACTGATGATAGTAGTTTTTAGTTTAAACTTAGCCACAGCAGAGACAAATTCCAAGCATATGATTTCAAAAAGAAGAGATAAAGATTGATAATGGAAAGATGGATGTATTTAAAAAATGTTCGTTACTAATAATATTTTTGTGCATACAGACAATTCATGCAAGTCTGCTCAACCAATCACTACTATTCAAATTACACTAAGATAATGACATAATCATTAAGAACAAATGTATATGCAACACAAATATTTGTTTGAACATTTTAGAGGTGATAGAAACAGATAAAGTAAGAATAATCCAGTTAGCTATAAGTAAAGAAAAATAAAAATGTTGTGTCATACCTTCATTGCTCAGTTCCTGAATACGTTCACTCTTTTTATTGAGCTGCTCACTCAATCGAGACGCTGCTTGTAAACATTCTTTTGCTTCTGCCAGTTGTCCCTAATTATCAGAATGAACGATGAAATAATTGAGAAGAATCTGAGACTGGGCATAGTAAATTTTCAATGTAATAAAAGATAAAACCTTCAAATTTGCGATTTCAGTCTTCAATTCTTCTTGCTTTTCATGTGAATCCATTAGCTGCTCTCGAATTTTTTCGGTTGCATTTCTTATATCACTCTCCTTATCTTTAAAATCAAAATAGACAATTGATAAATATATTTCTTTAATTCTGTAGTGAAATATCAGACAAATTTGACTGTAATCACCTCTTTGGAATTGCTCTAGAACAATTTGCAAATTCATGAGGGAAGCTGTATGCCGCAAAACTTTATCTTCAGCAATTGAAAGTTTATTTTGGATTTCATCTCTCTGTTGGACGATTAATGTCATTTGTTGTTGTAGAGTTTCGACTTGTTGATTTGCCCGGATACTAGCTGAAGTATATACAGTAGAACTGTTTTTCAATTTTTCTTCAGCCTGAGAGAGTTTCGCTTCCAATTCTTTCTTACTCTGTTCAATCAGTAATGCTTCTTCTGTATAATTCCCTTCCAATTCGACTAGATGGGATCGAAGTCGTTCTAATTCTTTGGCAGCAGCGCTTTCGCGTTGTTGGCTTTCAGTTAATTGATTCTGCAGGATCCTATTGCTAGACTGCTCTTTAACTAAAGCCGCTTCCATTGCATTACATTTTTCATTTAAAATTGCAACTTGTGAAATTTGCATTGAATGCTCAACAATATTGCATGTTTCTCCATGATTATTTAAATCTTCAAAATTTTTCAGACGTTGACGGACAACTTGGAGTTCATTTTGAGCCCATAGAATTTCTGCGTCTTTATTCTTTATCAAAGCATCATATGACTCTCGTTCTGCGATAGCACTGTTTAAAGTTGCTGCTTGGTCATTGAACAATTGCGTCATCCTCTGAATTTCGGCGTGATATTGAAGACTCTCATTATGTTTGACTTGAACAAGTCTAACAAGTTCATCACGTTCGGTATTTAACGATGTCAGAGCACTTTCATTTTCTGCGATCCTGCTCTCGAAATTGTGTGCTGTAGTTGATTTCACTGATTCAATTTCTTGGTCTTTCTGTTTGACAATCTGAGATAATGTCTCGATTGTTTGTCTGGCCATATCAGCAGATTCTTTTGAATTATCCATTGCTGATTTCAATTCACATTGACAAGCATTTAATTTTTCAATCAATTCAGCATTTTCGTTCTTCAATACTTCCAATTCAGCCGTTTTTTCCGCTAGAATTTGTGTGTATTGAGTGTCCCCTTCAACAGTTTTTTTTTCGGCTAATAAATTGTTATGCTCCTCTGTCAATGCCGCTAATTCGTGTTCAAGTTGTTGCCAACGATTTTCAGCGTCTTTCAATCTTTGTTCTGCACCCTGTGCAGTTTTTAATTGCTCTTCCAAATCTAAACATTTTTCGCGAATAGCAATCATTTTTTCATTTTCACTTTTAAGATCAAGGAATTTTCTATTCAATTCTTCACGTTCATGTTCACTTGCAACAAGATTATTCTGAATCGAGTGCATACGTTGTATTTCTTCTTCCAGCTTATCCACCATTTGCGCCCGTGGTCGTAAATATTCACAATCACTTCTCAATCGCTCACATTCTGATTTCGAAATATCCAAAGAGTTTTCCAAGTCCATACTCTTCTTTTCCAATTGTTCTAATTTAGAGCGTATTTCAACGAGTTCAATTTTATCAGTCGCCGCTTCTTCCTGCAAAAAATTATGTTCCTGTTGCAATAAATTCATTTCTGTCTGTAATAGTTCCATCCTGTCTTGCCATTCGTTTGTGATACTGCTCATCTGTTCTAATATTACATTATTTTCTTTTATGAGTCTCTCATTCTCCTGCATCAAATCATTACATTCAGTTTCTTTTTTGGACGTTTCATCTAATGCCGAATCAAGTTCTTTTCTCATATTCAACAAATCATATTCCAAATCGTCTTTCTCTCGATTCGCCACTTCCAATTGGTTTCGCAAGTCTTTTAACATATCACTATCCTCATCGAGTGTTCCACACTTTTTCAACATTGCCACTTCAGTTTCCAAATTTTCTTTCTCTTGTGATAATGCCACTATATCTCTTTCAACTTCTCTCTTCGCGTCTTCTGCAATTGCCAGGTCTTTCTCTAATCGTCTTGCATTTTCTGCCGAATTTTTTGCTTCTTTCCTAGCATTATTGATATCGAGTTTGAGTTCTTCAATAAATTCAAGATTTTCATCTAGACCCTTACACTTTTCTATATACATTTTCAATTCTTCTTGAATTTGTTTGTCTCGACTTTCCAAACTATCGATTTTCTTTCGCAATTCGTTATTCTCATCTAATGAAGAATGTAATCTACGACTGAGATCTTCCATCATATTCTCATTATTCTCGACATTCTTTGACGCCCCTGCCAGTTGGTGTTGAGCTATCTCTAACTGCTGTTTTGTATTACGAACTTCAGCTTCTAAATTTTCTTGATTACGTAAGGACCCTTCCATATTGCTCATGGCAGTTATTAATTCTGAATTTTTATTGCGAAGGGTGTCGTAGTCTGACTGTAGACGTTTTATTTCTTGCGCCATGGATTCTGTTTCAGTTTCCAAAGATGCCACACGCTCTTCACTCGCTTCAGGAATAGATGGCAAATTTGATTTCATATGCTGAAGTTCCATTTCCAATGATTCAATAGTACCCTGCTGTTCATCAAAATCCATTTGCAAACTGTCTTTCAATTCATTTGTATCGCGTAATTCACTTGATAATTCTGTGAGTTGCCGTTCCAACATCTCTTTTTTCCATTCAACTTCAACGCATTGTTTAGCAATAGCTTCAAAAATTGTTTCACCTTCTTCTACTTGAACATTTATATTCTGCATGATTCCACTGACTTTTTGAGCAATGTCAGTCAGGGAAACTCTGTCATCAATTGTATTATCATCTTCAGTTTGCATATCTTTGTCTGCGTGATCCAGTATTTTTCTACTATTATTCGTGCCTACTTCTATGTTCAATGATTCAGTTTGAACATCCTTATCTTGACCTATAAATTCTGAATTTGAAATAGGTTCAGTTTCATCAGTGGCTTCAATAGAATTATTATTTGATGTTGCTAATGCGTTTTCAAGCGTCGCAATTTTTTCTTGTATTGCATTATAATCAACGTAAAGCGACTCATAGGCTGCTTGAAGGCACTGATGTTTCTTTTGCAATTCGTCTTTGAGAGTCAATATTTTTTCTGTAACAAAAACGATTTAAATAGCAATCAGAAAATTAATCATTCATTTCGTCGAATATATAAATGTAATAAAATTCCTACCAATGGATTGGGCATGCTGCTGGTCGAGTTCGTCGATACTAATAGAAAGACTTTTATTCTCCTCTTCTAGTATTTTAATCTTGTTTTGCAATTCAGCTTCTTTATTGTGCACTCCATTTGTATTGACAGGCCCCTCAACGTTATTATTTTGACGAATCATATTTTTCCTTTTTGTGTTATTTGTTTTTTCGTTATTATCTTGTGCATCACAAGCACCATTCTCAACTTCCAATGCATTGAGGGCACATCGGACTAAATGAATTTGCTCAGATGAATCAAGCTTTGATATTGCTGCACGAAAGTCGTTAACGAAGGCCGATTCGTCCAACTGCAATTTCCTCATATTTCTTTCCGCCTCTCGATTCTATATAAAAGTCATCATTTAATGTTTGCGTGATAATCATCTTGACCGAATAGTGTCTCCCAGGATATTTCACATTTATAAAGTTAAATTATGTAATATTGCATGGATCCCCGTACCAATTAATTATATTCCAATGGGAATTCCCCATAATTATTAAAGTGATATCAACGGTTGACACATTAATGACAATTCGTGTTATTTATGTTTACGTAAAAATGATACGTATCACAGTGCATTTACTTTAACTCAAGGATATTATACCTTTTCGCCTATTTGAATTATACGATTAACCATGTCCTGTTTAGAGCGCACCAACTCAGCTCCTCCATGGCCATCAGTAATTTCGTCTTTTTTATCAACTGCCTTCTGATATTTTGCCAGTTCAGTTTCCAATTCTTGTACTCTCAAGGTGGCCTGTCCGAATCTTTCTTCCAAGTCTCGGTCATTATTTTTACTTTTAGTCGCACGATTCTTAATTGATGGTGGATCCCAAAAAAATCCTCCACCTTCATTGTCTTCACCATCTTGCTGCAAATTCAAATTATTACATTGTTAGCCAAGAGTAATGATTAACAAATTTATGTTTCAACAACAACAAAAAGAGTTCCAAGAAGGGGAATACCAACGAATAGTAACGTCCAAGTAAGGAATTTTATTGTTCCTTCTTTGCATAAGAATCTCATGTTGTGAACAATGCACCTATAGCGTCTCTATCCGGCGGCGCACATTCATGCGGCGGAGAAAAAAAAAGAATTCTTACGCAATTCAAATTATATCTTAGAATGTGACTGAATGTCGCGAGAATGAGACGGGTGGAATGTGTTCGATGAATAAATATCTACCTTAACAATTCCTTTTATTGAAGATTAGATGACAATGAAGGATGAAGTCCTCTAACTCTCAACCGAAAACTATGCCAACGCTCGAACCACAGCTATTGAATATTCCGAAGGTAGATGATGCATTAAATGTTAGTATATAGACATATACGTAATGCATGCATAATGCATGCGCCAAAGTTAACCCGAAACGGACAAAAGTCAACTAAACAAATTTTAAACGGTTGAAAATGGGGAATTTGTTCGAGAGATTATGTATATATGTGACGGACTCATAAACAGATCTCTGTATTTTTCTCATTCTCTTTTTCTTGTTATTCCTTCGACATTTTATGTTTTCGAATAGAATATATCGGAAAGCAAACATTTATATCTAGTCATTAGGGATGCGTATATAAATTCTGGGGAGCAATGATCCACGACCGGATGATTTTGACGTTGATAAAAATGACGGCGATCATATCTTTTAGAGCGCCCCAATGCATAATGCGATATTTATATAGAATTGAACATCCGGGCTGGTTATACTTTCTCCTCGTCTGTTTTTATCAACTTTTCTTACTTTTTTCTGTTCAAATCGTGGTCCAAGATGTAGCGATGCTAATGAATATGAAAGGACGGTTTGGTTGGGTCAGGTCAAGGAATAATAGCTCGTTTGACTTGCATGTACTGCCATGACAAAGGAACCCGTGGCATTGATCGTTCCGTTCAAACTCGACCTAACATACCACATTTATTTTTTATTTTTCCTCCAACGAAGGAAATATTTTATTTTATTTTATTTCCAATACAATACAATGCATCTCTCATGTGACAAGTATTTTTTTTCACGCACTCGTAGATGTTGAATTGCCCTAACTATACCCAAGTGGAGTATTATGAGAGACTTTTTCAAATAAAAGAAGGCAGAACTCATTGGTTCTTTGTGCTTGACCTGAACTTGTTCTCATTTGCCACCTGTGCGACTCAATTATTTTCATACACCATAGATGCAACGAAAATGTTTGCGCATCTATATCACAGTCACGTGTCATCTTGATGCGCTCAACAGGTAATAAGTCACCGATGGTGAAACGTGGGAAAGGAAGTGGTGGTTGATATCGAACTAGAACAATATTCCTTCAAGCCATTTTATCTAATGACTCCAATGAGCATACACATATATTATATAATAGATAGCTTTTATGTATATATGGCTTGTAAGTCGATAAGTAAATACAATAACATAGCGTTGTGCATTATTTTTCGGTATATTTGAAATTTCATAGTCGTATCCAATGATAACACATAACTCGCAGTGGATATTGAATCGAATTTTATGTGTGCCACATTGATTTGTTGCGCACAGATGTATAGATACAATGTCTCCCATGTTGTATCAACAGCCATACTGGATGACATGTGAACTCATATGAACATGTTGAGACGCTTCGAAACTTTATATTATGTTTTATCGAGTATATTGAAATGATATATTAACCGACAAACTTTAACAATTGCTGATGATATAAATAATAATTCGACAGACCCAACACGCGGTGGATTAATTCTTAGGATTATTTCTCTTCAACTGTCATCCGGAAGTGCTTAATACCTTGACGATGAGGCTCCTCAAGCTGGGTTCATAAATTAATTGCCTATATATATACATTTTTACATAATTATGTGACAATAGATGGATTGGTTATGATGATAAAAAGAAATAAATGAATAAATGAATAATATGTCATGGTGCGGACAAATGATGAAAAATATAAAGAGAATTGGATGGTCGAAAGAGGTCGCGATAAGGCGTCACCTCCAGGTATCAGGAATAACGAACGTGTCGGCATTCAGGCTCCGTGAGTACATTGTTCTCGTGTAAATATTAGCAGCTGTGTAGGTGGATATTCATAAAAGAGAACCGGTGGAAGAAATAAAAGAGGGAAAAAAAAGAAGAAAAAATAGATGAAAAAAAGAGAATGACTTGACAGAGAATACAGACGAATATGTCTTCTTAGTACAGGACAAGCCCTCTATTTCCAGTTTTCAATAATATTACAACAATATACACCAGCTTTTAGTTTTGTATCATTCTAAGTTCATATTACGTAGCCGTTCGTAGAATATTATGTGGAAGGCAACAGAGTCTACGGAAATTGGACAATTTTTGTAACGATATGCGAGTATATATCGAGGCCGCATATATATACAGGCGATAACGAGTAATCGCATATCGAGACGGTTTGTAGTGTGCTCGAAAGGCACGCGATATCGTAGACTTGATCGCATCGTTACATTGACGATACTGACCTCGCAACGTAAATAATAATATAATAATATAAAGGTGCACACTCGGCGCCGATTTAAATTAATTAAATCACTGCACTTATTATATGTATACGAATTACAATTTGGATTATTTAAAAAATAAATGTCAGTTAGATTTGTGGGTTTACTTTGTATATGATAATATAAAATGAAATGCAGTGAATATATTTAGCATAGACAATTGATTTTCTTGGCATATCATGCGCGGATTATATCGCTTTGCGTTACCTGGAAAAGACAATGTCAGCGCTTTATGGATGATAAGCTCTTGGCGACCACTTACATAGTTTATACAATGAACACTCATGCCCAACAATTACTCATTCGGCATGGAAGAAAAAATAAACGGAAGAAGGAGAAATTAATATCTCTCTTCTTTCGGTGAATTTATGCAAGAATTATTTTTAGAAAAGTATTATCAACGTTTTTTTCAACGTTTTATTTTTCATAGCGAAAAAAAAAGTAAATAAAATTTTTGCCGATCAACAAACGTACAGAGTTTGACGTTTGCGTTATGTGAATCGAACTCTGTATATGCAATATCTCGTTGAAAGTTGATCGAACGCGGGTGAAATAAATGGCAATACGATAAGCGTTATTTGTTACGTGGTACGTCGGACCTATAATCGTGTCCCACAAACTATTCGCACCGTCGTCGTCCTCACACGCACACGTCACCTGTGTGAATTACTTGGCGACTACGTTAATTGTATAAGGGGGCATTTTGCACAATTGCGCAACCACCGAGCTAAGCGATTGCAATTTGATGAAAATATTGTACAGATGAATTTGGAATTGATCTAGAGAAAATTATGAGTATCAATTTATTTTCCATTTTGGTATTTCGACGTAAAATATAATTTTAAACTGAAATATGTGAATAACTACAACACTATTCTATTACAATTCCGAATATGTATTGATTGCACGATGTCCATCTCTCCAATATGACATGCATGAATATGATTGTTGTGTAACCGGAAAAAATTGTATAACAATAACGGAACTAACAATGGCGAAAATAAAAAAAAAATATGAGAAAAATAAAGGGCAAATCGTCGCGCTGTTGTGCAACGACATACATTGGCAGTATTATAGACTGTTGGCGTAAGAAAAAAATAAAAAAAATGAATATTGCAATTGTACTTTATCGTATATGGGATTGGTCTTTAATCTTAGTTTAACCGTTGCGCGTCATATTACCATGCCGTTCTTCAAATAACGCCAATTTACTCGAGAAAGTCGAGGACGAGGCATACACAAGGCGTGTGACATGTGCCGATATACGTTGACTTGAGTTCGAAGTACAAGGATCGGTTTAATTAGATTTCTAAGTACATATGCGATAAACCAACTTCTCAAATGCAAATCGTGATTGCGAAGTGTATGTCGTTTTCATTTTTTTCCCTTTCTCATTCGTCTTTCATTTTTTTTGTTTTTCTGTATACATTTGTGTGTTGTATTCTCCCCGTTTATTCTTGTATACATGAGCGATCATTGAAAATGAGCCAAATGGTGTCCTCGATGTCGACAGAAAAAAAAAAAGATTGTCAAAGCGCGTCGTAAATCGATAAAGTTTTATCATTAACCGGCGTTCTTTAACAACAAAATGTGTATTAATATATCAGCGATATGTATCGCGACCACCTGAATGCACTGGCTTTCATATTTAGAAAAATACATATGCTAGTGGATTTTTTAATATTTTCCTTTATAAATTATTCATAAATGTATCGCACGACATTTTATATTTATCTACGCAATAGTAATGATATTTGTGACACAGTATTGTGAAGATACATAACCAATTCAAGGCATTTTCAACGTCGCAATGTTATATTTACGAATGGCACTACATAAGCGTTGTTAATGCAATGTGACGTTACTCATACCCTGTTTTTACAATATAAATACAGATATACAATGTATATGTGTACGCGTGTATGTGTGTTTTCGCAAGTCATTAAAATCACGTCGACAATATCTTCATTTTCTTTTTCAATGTTTCAGAAATAAAAATTTGAAATTCGTCAAACTTCCTCTGTACAATCGCGGAATAAACCTAAATCTTCACATCCGATATTATATAAATATTTCATTTTGCATGGACATCTCACTTTCATTTCCGTTCATTGATATTGTCCTCTTCCGTTCGAGAAAAAAAAATAAAACAACATTCCGGCAATATATTCTGTTTATTCCAAAACAAAAGAAATAAATTCCTCTTACCTTAATATGTTTGAATTTGAAACCCTGAATTCAGACTTGATTTGTATATCATTTCGTATTTGCTTTTTTTTTTTTGTGGTTCCAATGAATTTCGTAGTACGCGTGGGGTTCGTAGATGAAGAGCGCGCACGTGCAACACCGTCCAACCGATGAAACACGACTGTGCGGCCACGAGTTGCGTCGTCGTCAGGCGGTTGGGCACTGCACAAGTCCGAGATGATGGACGCGTGTCCCTCGACTGCGTAACGCTTTGAAAACTATTCTCTTTGAGCACAAGCACTTACTCACACTCGTATACTTTATTCAATACATGTTAAACGGAGAGAGGTAATAGTGTATTGTGGGGGGCAATGGATGGAACTTTGTGGTGAAAGTGGGAGTTGGACAATCAACCCCTAATCCGAAAAAAAACTTCACTGTCTAGAGATAAAATTACACCTGGATATTATTGAAGATTTGAATTTTTGTTCTTTTCCATCATGATTCTTTTCTTGTACATTTCCATTAATAGCTGAATGAATTTTTATTTTTTTCTCGTAATTTTGTTGACGCTTTTCTGCCACTTTATTGTTTAAAGAAATATCATGAATAAATATGACGTTGAATAGTGTGGTTATCAAATATAATAGTGAATATCATTTATTCATGATAAAACTAGAATTGATGAAGATATTTTTGGAACTCGGCAAGTCATTATATCGAACTTATCTGTATATAGCGGAAAGAAGTTGATTATAAACGAGTCATGAATTATGCATTTGAGGTAGCAAACCGCTTCTCTTTTTGCTTTTTTTTTACTAGTAAATTCTCGTTCACACGTACGCCCTGAGAGCGTTTTAAGGACGTGACATTTTTATCAGCCCCCATAGTTAGCTCGCAAGTGCTGCGGGTGGGCAGGTGAGGAGGACGAAGGAAACAATCTATGTGTATATAACTTGAAATATCCTAATACCAAACATATTGAGGGCATGAAGTTAATTTTCCCTCCCAAGTTATCGGCTAGGAAAGAAAAATAATTACAAATATTCCTCACAATTATAAAGATAGCATACAAATTAAAAAAGAAATAATAATACTCAAGGAATAGAGATAACTAGCGCAGTCTTGAATAATTTGACAGTTATTTAGTATAATTATTTTCTATTAGTCACCACTTACAAAAATTATGAACAAAGATAACAACAAAAGCATCCGACTTGACCAGTCCAGTATTGTCAGGCTGATAATAAATGGTGTAACATTAAAATCAACAATTACACATTTTTGAAAAATTAATTATACTTCGAATGTTTTATCGTCTCGAATTAAGAAGCTGACAATGTTTATACCATGATTAGACAATAGTCAATAGGTGAATGGTGACATTTTCACATTTAAAGTTATTTTGGTCATACAAAATTGGTTAACGATAGTTACTATGTAGTGGGGATGGTCATGATAACATAACAACAGAGGGTACACGGGGGGATGTGTTGGATGAGTCATAGTAACGTTTTTCTATAATAGTAGAGTCGCATAAGTATGATTCACAAATTCTGATTAATTCTTTCACTTCACAACACAGAAAAATTATTCTCACTGAATCACTATCACCCATGTAATGAATTTCCTATTTGAATATTTCCGAGTATATTTGAATTTAATTTGAATGTGTATATGAGCGAATGCTTAATCCGTTCATACTTGGAATGGCCGACTGTCATACGCTGCTCAACCAAATATGAACAATTATAAGAGCTATGTCTTAAATATCATTGAATTGAGGCAAGCTGCAGCGGAATGTATTCCGATGTACTATTTTGTTACAATTATTTATTCTCTAGTTCTGTTCACGGTAAAATTTCTAGATGGTGTCTAACCTGTTTTTAATTGCACCACGAATAACATCATATCAGTTACCCCCAATGAATAATCTATCTATTTAAAAAATATCGCTTCAATGTTTGCCATAAATTTCCACTTGTACACCATAGTTAAGTAGGCAGTACTATCTTAGCTCACCGAAGAAATAAGTATCGTTATCATTGTTAGGTTTACTCGAATATGAAAAAAAAAAACCTAAAATATACATAAACGTTGAACAAAGGCAGACAAGAAAGGAAAGGTGAGAGAACATTGACCCGATGAGTTGACTCTACGTAAATTGTTTGGTTGGGCCCATTTGGGCAACTTTACGATACGGCCAGGAAACGGGAGAGACGACTTGTGGTTTTTGAAGAACCTTTGGGAAGAATCGAAAAGCACACTCTGGTATTCAATATATAAACCGTATGAATACTTTTTGAAATTCAACATCGACCAATCCTTTGTTGATCCAAGATATAATGAAACGGTATTTTGCTTTTTATCTTGAAAGTTTTTGATTTAACAATTTGTTTAGTTTTTTTTTGTCATTCTTAGATAGTTAAGTGTTTTATTGAGCTTACCGATTCGTGAGGTCGTACATTTAACTCCACCACGGCTTTCTGTAGTTCGCAGTTTTGTCGTCGAAGGAGAGCAATCTGGAACAGAATATTAGATGTAGAATTATGGCAAAAGGAAGATGAATAAAATGAAAGTGAGAATCGAAATGGAGTTATTTCTCAATGAGTGGTTGGTTGAAATTATTCAAATATATATATATATATGTGTGTGAAAATAGATGAAAGGCTGTAACGAATATTTTAATATCTAGAATTGGTGAAAGGAAGTCCAGTGGTTGGTTTCAACAAGGGATCGTGCGATGTGCGTCGTTGTTTGCTTTGTTTATCTCTTAGTTTGCATTGCGATAAATACACCACCTCAACGACGCGTCATATTTTCATGTGCCAGATTATCTCCAACGCCACGGTATCTAGCAGGCGACCGCATGCAAGTAAAGTTTATGTATTTATTTATTTTTTGAGGGGGTCCACGCAACTATTTCAGTGAGAAAAACAGGAGAATTTTAGTAGCCAAAGATGATAAAATAATAAAAGAATAAATAAAAGAAATTGTATCAACGAGTTGGATTCTTTACATAGCTCGATTCTTCGACGGTGCTCAGCACATTTGGATGTGATTCAAGTTACGTTAGACTCATGATGAAGTTGTTGACGATGCAAAAAATTCTTATTACATTACACGAAACGTTATCAACAGTTTATATTTGACGTGGGAACTTGCATATTATTTCTATACGTACTAACGAAACTAGAGTTCGTATTGAACATGATAGTGATTGGTGTTGGTGATCCTGCGTGAAAAAATATTGGGATTAATGGTTTGGAAGATAAGGCAGTGTTTGATTTACACTTGGTCAAGATTATAGTGGAAACTAACATCTGTTGAAATATTTTCTAGCCGAATCATCTTGATTATCAATGTTTTACTTATCAGCACATATGCCGAATATAAAAGATAGACGGAGTGTTTTTGTATTATATTATATCAATATTTGGAATTAACATTTTTGTTATACTTATTTTTCACTTTTTTTTTTACCTCAGCATCTTTGGAATTGAGCAATTCTTGCAACTGAATACATCGCTCATTTGTTTCTTCATATTGTCTCGATCGTTCGTCTATAACAGAAAAAAAATATCAAATCATGTTTCTGATAAAAACGAAGTTATTTTTTTTCTTTTCTTGATAAATATTATGGAATGTTGGTGATGTGACGAAAAAATGCCGGACTTTGAGTTTATTTTGCTATTCTTTCCAAGATTTTCAATTGATTGTTCATGTGATTGGCTTTCATGAATAATTATTGATTTCGAAAGTATAAACGACTACGTCAGTTTGTAATAATATTTCCAAGATGCGTAAATTGTTTTTCATAGCTGATCGGTACAGTTGCATCAATTTGTTTTTCATCACGAATTGCCATTTAATACCAGAAAAAAAAGATGGATTCAAGAATTGAAAGTTTTTAGGTTAATTTTTTCTCATGCCGAAATATATGATATACTTTATTTATCATTTATTTTCTATCGCTGGAATCTTCGATAACCTACTTTCTAATTTATTTTTTTGGAAGAAAAGTACACTAGTAATTAAGGAATTATTTTATCAAAATCAATGTGTTTAGAATTTCCTCGTTGCTAATAAAATAATTACAAGAAAATGATTTGATTCAGAGGTGCCGAAAAAAAAAAAACATATTATTCATTGATTTGTTTTCCATAAAAAAGAGCTCTCAATGAAGTTCTTTTTTTTTGTGTGCTTGTTGTGTCTTGGAAATGTTATTTGCAAAATAAATTTTGACAAGAATTGATAACATCCTGCTGCAGCAATCAGAGTTGGACCGCGTCTCAAGTTTCTACATAACGGAAACCACGATCCCTTTGAGTGTTGATCGGAAACGGAAAAAAAATGTGTATATTTTTATCAAAATAATTATTATATTTCACTGGTCCTGAAAAGAATAATCAGAATACAGCGAATGGCAGAGAAGAGAAACATTCAATTTATGATTTCTATTCTATTAACAGCGGTACATAATTCTGATAAAAATCTGATAGGAGTTATTTGAAGTCGATTGATGTTTATTATGTTTATTCGTTCAACAAATCGGGTCAACGAGATCGGGAATATATTATTTGAAACATCGGAAACTTTATTCACTCCAACAGTTTTCACACTCAATGCTATAAGGACAGGATAATGAGAACATAAATTATTCATTTCAACAAAAAAATCTACACTCTTCGGTTGTTTATGGAAGATAATAGTTGAAACAAATATCAACTGCTGAAACATCAGATATCAGATAAAATGAGAAACAAAAATAGGGATTTTCCTCTCGACTGCTCCACTTATTTCGATTGATCTACACAATACAATGACGATTCTTATGCTGAAGTATGAAAATATATATCAGCTCCTAACTTATTTGTTGAATTTCAGTATTTTCACTTTGTATTCCATAAGCAGTTCCAAAGCAATTGTCGTAACCTGATAAATCTCAATGCGATACTACGTCCCTAATTTTACACCTTTATGATCTTTTCATCCCATTTTTATGGAAGAACCAATTTATTACTCGCCACCGTGTGGCCATTATAGAAGAATTGGATATTTATCTAGAATTCAAGAGTACAAATGGCGACACATTCATGTGTTTCTTGATGACCGAAATTCCTAGAAAAAAGTAATAACAGACTTTATTTTATGGAACTTGCCTTATCGTGATCCCTAGCGTTGTCCGACGCTATAAGGTGTGTTATCTTGGACATATCTGGACCAAGGGTTTTCAAAAAATAATGCGTACTAAGTCAACAGGGGAACGATAGGTTAATATGTTTTATTCACACCCCTGATTAACAATCAGACTAGAAAAACATCAATAATGCATTTTCTTACATCACTGATTTAGTACTACCATGACATTCACACAGTGAGTTGAAGTTGGGGTTTGGAAGTTAAAGTGAAGATTTAACTTCAACTTCAGGCAAGAGCTGATGTATCACTGGAGAAAAACATTTGATCTTCATCGAGATATTATGTAAGTTCGTGTCATGTATTATGTCACATACTTCATTGTGCCGCTCAAACATTCTCTTGACTATGGCGAATACAAAATGTGTTTGTCAGTCCCTCAAAATGATATATGGAATGTTCCAGAATGGGTTCCTACTTTAAGATTCTGATCGTGCGAGTTGGGTTCTTATGCAAACACATAATAAGAGTAAATATCGCGATGAACACGGCGATAATATTATACTGTCCACATAATAGGTATGGGCGTGTAAGATACGACTAATTCTTCGATAGCACGACAAAACTCGAAATGTTTTGATAAATTTGTCATAATTTTAGTGGAGACTGTGAATGGAATTCTTGTAGAATTTGAACGAGCTTCAAGTAAACTCAAATGCGTACAAACCTATCAGTTAATATTTACTGAACTTCATACACTAGAAAATGTTCACTATTCACTCAAGCTTTAACTTTTCAGGAGGATTTCTTGCATTTTTGAAATAATTATAGGAAAATAAGATGTGATGAAAACCTTTCCTCTCGGAATGCAATTGAAGCGGAAAAGGACAACCTGAGCATCTCAAGATTTGGTCACTGAGTTGTCGCTTCTCAGAAAATCTAATTGCGAAACTGATCGACTATTTGACACCTTGTTTTTCTCCCTGACCTAAAGACGTCGCAACAAACTCGATCCGCATATTCATGAAATGGACAATCACAGCCAGCCCAGTAAAAGTCTAAAAATGTTATATACTTTATGGTACATATCACAACAAAAGTACAACTACGATTTCGACGTGCTTCGACAATGTGTTTTCTCAAAATTTGTGATATTATGCACGTTCTGTATATAAAGACCAGTTCATTGCAACCAGCCACCGAAGGCAGGTTCTCTCTGTTTCATAGCTAGATCACAATAACAATCAGGTTTCGAAGAATTCACCCTTGAGTATAAAGATATCGCATTCCATTTTGCAAGTTTCTAAAAAAAAAGTATAACCAGTAAGTCAAATGCATGAATTCTATCAGGAAAATCAAATGAAACTAAATCAAATTCATTTTCCATCGAAAATGGTTCACAAATTCAATTCACCAATTCCAATCAACCGAAGCCGATAAAAGTACCCTTCATCTCGTATGTAGTCTGATGATAAAATTTAACGAGTCACAGTCCTCTGTTCTTGCTACTTCATAATCAATTGCCCCAGATGATTGAGCTTCCGTCAGTAAATTAAAAACGTACAATATTCAACTATTTCACGAATCTAACATTATAAAACGAAGTATAGAATTGAACATAAATACACGACAATCCTCTTCATATTCCTACAAAAATCGAACCAAATAGCGAAAATGAACGCAATGAAATTTTCTAAAGTTATCACGAAATAAACTTTTCGTATCTCATAACAGAATATTCACATTGCGTGATACTCTCTATCTATATTCTTAAACTAACATTGATAATCACATCTACAAAAACAAACGACTCAATAATATTTCATTATAAAAATAAAAGCAATCAACATTGAAAATCGAATACAATCTCACTCTTTCAATTGAGCCTAATTCAAATCACCCGCCATAATAATAACGCAGTGATAACAGTTGGTATGGCAGAGCTGTATTTTGACAGCACTACAAAATCTGTTTTGACATTTTGATAAACAAAAATAACTCACAACCAATTCATCATGAACGATAAAAAAAGATGACGTAATTTACCAATTTCATCAACAATTCCCTCGGACAACACTTCCTTCGTAAAATTTGTTATTTGTCCTTTCAAATTTGATAGGCTAGAAAGTCCGTCCCCGAACCACGCCATTTTACACGTCACAATCAGTGACAAATGTTTTATGCTTGAAATTAGCGTTGAATATTATTCAATATATCAATGGGAATATTTACAAAATTTATTACAACGTTAAACAGTACAGAAATATTGAAAACATAAAGTCACTTGCAAGACGTTGCAACACAAACACATTTCACTAAAACACCACCTACATATATATTTTCATGTGTGTGATCTAACACATGACGTATAGGAAAGTTCATTTAGCATCATCGCTTGACAAAAATAAATATTAAAAAACTGCATTACCGACGATGTGACTGATAGTTGCGCCAGCTACAGTTGAGAACTAAAAATTGCGCTAAATCGAATGATCATCTTTTTGATTTTTAAAAATCTTCATAATTCATTCTTCAGTAAATTCCAAATTATATTGAGGATATTTTCATTAGAATTGCTAAAATAAAAGAAAAAGAGGAATTAATAAGAAGAATTAAAGTAGAAGATTTGATTTATGCTGAACTTTTGATGAGAATTTTCATGATTAAAAGTATAAGAGCAATAGAAACATGTGTTTTATATCTAATTTGAAATTTTTTTCATTAAAATATACAAATTCGTATTCATAATGTGTCTCCTGTCCGGTCACTGCATATGAATACTACTAAATTTGAATAATAAATCATGAAAATTTTTTTCACCAACTTAAATTCATGATAATTATGTCAAAGGAAGAGTACTGGAAAACAGCGGCTAATTAGCTGAAAATGCTATGAAATCTTGTGAAAAAAACTCCAAATCGTTGTTGCGAGACCAGTTGACCCAGTTGTGTGATAGTGTCAACGGCACGCTGAGAGAATTGCACTAAAAAAAAAAGAAAAAAAAACAGCATCGATGTAATGAGAGAAGCTTCTGTCAAAGTACCTTCAAAGCGTATTCTGAAGCATCATTAAACTATTGAAAAAGATATTGTTGGCACGCGGCGGTGTGATCTTGAGTGAGAATGGCATGAAATCTTTAGAGAAGATGATGCGTATAAACTGGAGTGTATAGAACAAAATGAACACTTTACTATGCTGCGTTTACATATTCAGTGCCGAGTACAATGTAATTTGAACCCTGGACACATTTAATTCACATCATATTTCCCCATTTATTCAATCAACATGTTGACCGGGAAACACATTGTCCCATGTCAATTTAATTAACCTCATAAAAATCATTGATGTGAGTCATAATGTTGACGCGCAACATCATTGTGGAGAGTTTTTCCAAAAGGGAGGAAAACGTGCAGTAGAGCTCATGGTGAATGAGGAAGAATGAACGTGGGAGAGGAAGAGAGGGAGAGATCGCTAGAGAGAGAGGGCGATCGCACGAGAGAGAACGAAGAAGGAGAAATATAGAAGGGAGGTAAAGAAAGAGAAAGGGAGATTGAAGTACGAGTGAATCCGGTACTGTGACTCGCTATCGCGATGAACGAAGCGAAAAAGGCTTATAGAGTGTGTAATGTGGCTGAGCGAGACGGGTATGCGCACGTCGAGGGAACGAAAGGCGAAGAGAAAAAGAAAAAGGCGGACAAGGCAAAGGCATATTCGAATCTTTCGCTTGACTCAGCTCAGTCCGATCCAAGCCACTGCGCCGGTCAGCTACCATACAGAATCGTGGCGTTAAACCGCGTCCCGGTTGTGTTGCGCTTTCGGTTGGCGCGCTTCTCATTTAATATTTCAAAACTTATTTATTCACAACAGTTCAATTAATCTTATTATTTAATTGTCATTTTGTCAAGTTGGTTTTATGAAATATTTGTAAATTTATAAGTACAATTTGAGTTATTATTCATCGCTGTGATGAAATAAATATCTGTCAAATATAAAATTAATGTTAAAGTAAAATATTGAATGAAAATAATTTGATTAAAACGAATAAAACGTGGGGGAATGCGGCATTTGTGAAGATTTATTGAATTTATTCAAAGCCATCAGTTTTACACTTGAATGTTGTGAGTCAAAGGTGCGTATATGAAATGTTTTCATCGATTGTTTACGTGGCGAGGATGAGCAAGGATCCGGTTAGAAGAGACTCCTCTTGTCCTGTTCTTCGCGATGGTCAATACGCGCTATGTCTCAGTGTCGTAAAGCACGTCCGCAGACGGGGTACAGTCGCGTCTTTACGCATATACTCATACATCTATGTGGATGCGATCGCTGGTGGTTACAACTATTTTAATCTGAGACTCAATGCCGAAGGGGGGTGAAAAGAAAAAGAAAGACAGGGCAATAGTAAAGAATCCCTTGTCATTGTTCACATTTCAAATTGTTCCTCTCTAATTTTTATCATTTTTGAGGTGTAGAAAAAATTGTGTATGTACATTGGCTGTAAATTGCGAGGAATTATGCGGCTTCCAAGCACTATGCGATTTAATAATATATGTATATATATATATATATATATATATAAATGTGTATCTTCCCATTTCATTTGGATGAAACAATAGCGCCAAGTGGATGGTAAAATGTTTATGTGCATCCATGTATATATGTATGGATGTATATAAGTATGTATAGAACTGAGCGCGAGCAGAATTTTTCTCGCGACTCACACTCGATTATAATTATAATGAACGTTCCGGAAATGAGAGCAGCTTAAGGAAAAAAAAATATACACGCTCTGCAATTCCCGCGTCTTGTATAGAAGCGCGAATTTTCTATACACGTGAACTTAAATTAATTATCCGACTGAAGAATAGGTATAAGAATTTTTCATTATAAATATAATGAATGATGATATGTAATTATTTTATCAATGATAATGTTATTCCTATTTATTCAGGGTATATGAGTTGTACCGACTTGTTATAGCATTTATAGTTTTTTGTGGACTTTGATATGTAGAGTAAAGATGTGTTATGTACTTTTTGTTTTAGAATTTGTCTGATCTATTTTTGTCATTGATTACATTTGTTGGAATTGGAATGATTGGTAAATAGTTGAGAATACCAAAAGAATTTTGCAATCGAATATTTGAAATTTAGTGAAATGTGAACTTTCCCTTTTTGAGTTTATAAAGTTGTTTGGTATAATTTCACAATAACTGAAATTACAAAATTATTGCGAAAATTTCAATGATCAAATGCAAAACGGTACCAATTCATGATTTTTTCTTTTATCTTGCGTAAAACAAATTCAACTTTGACATGAAGAATCAACAACTGAACGTAACATTTCATAGTACATTCTAAATGTGATTGACGCCGTTTCTTCGAAAATTACACAATGTCAATTAATCTCAATAACAAACAAATATATTCCACAAATTTAATTGTGAAAGAGCTTACTCTCACAAATATGCATAAACTTCTTGTCACAATTCTCATTTCATCTCTACAACGACCACTCGGCAACAACTCCAATCTAAATAAGTGAACAATTCTCGAAAGAAAAAAAAACTCCACAAACTTTCTTCAATCAACCATCCATCACATTCTCATTCTGCATCTGAAAATGCATAAATTTAATCATCAAGACCTTGAAGTCGACACTGGATTAAATTTGTCTACTGATATTTTAATAATTTATCTTCATATTCGTCTATTACCAAAATTAATATCTCAATAAAATACTCAGACATAAAATTGTCAAATCTTCAATTCGAAGCTAATCCGTATGAGCTGACGGATGAATAGTTGATATGGATTTCATTATTATTATTATTATTATTATTATATATTTTTTTGGTGGAGTATTTAATGATATATATCTGTGACGAGTGTTGAAATCGAGTGAGGCAAATAAAATATAAAATATACATATACATGTAAAACACATTCATATATAATGTGATCACATTGGATGATAGAATAAAAGTGAGTGACTATGTGTATATAACTCCCACTCATTTATATATAAATATACATACACGTGCGTGTGCACAATACCGTGAAGAATTGTATTCGAGATGTAACGAAGGCACTCGCCACTCTCGTAACGGTATAAACAACTAACGGAAGGGAATAAGAGACGGAAGAGAAGAGAACAGAGGACAAAAAGTCGCTGTGACTTTTAGGATACACACACGGAACTACACACGTGGATATGTTGATGAAGGCGGAACAAAATGATATACATTTATGTATAGAGTTTGCGTATTATAAATTTAAACTTCGCGCCTTTACCCTTGCAATAACAATTGTTCATTTATATTGAAGATAAATTTTATTCGGGAATGGCAGTGAAGAAATGGGTAGACAATGAATATAAATATCTTGACCATTTGCTTCTTTTGTTCAATACTTGAGTAACTTTTTCAATTGTCACTCGGTTTTAGTTCTGTAAAAGGTTCAGGAGCGCAACATTAGACACCTTTATAGGGGATGACGGAAATAAGGAGGAGGTGGCGAGATGTGACACAATAGAATGGAAAATATGGAAGACGACTTTGTCTCTTTTCGAGAAGAATAGAACACTTGTACAGCGACATTGCAATATAAAACATAGACACAATGAAAGGAATAAAAGAAGAAAAATACAAGAAAGACAATATCGGTCCTATTCTTTTTTTTTTTTGTCTTACAATTTTACTGAATTTCTTTTCCCTTTTCGTTTTTTATATATATAGATTTTCCAAGGACATTTTGTTGATTGAAAACTGAATGCATAGAATGGGCATTCAATGCTCATTTAATGGACTCGAAAGAAAAACTTGAATCAATGTGACATTCATTTAGCTTCTCATAGTATAAAAACCAGATCGAACTTTTATTTTGATGCAAGTTACATTCTCAGTATCGTGATCCATAGAATAATAGCAATTGGCATACTGATTACTTCAGTGAAGTCTATTGTAATAAAAAATTAATACAATTTAATCGTTTTATTGTTTTAGGATGCTGCGTTGTTGAGGGTAACAAATAGTTGGAGAGCAGTAAATCAAAAAGAAAAAAAAATGACATTGAGCAACCCTCAGTGACGGTGGAAAAGAATTTTGTAGTACTAAAAAATAAAAAGGGAAAACTTTGAAATAGTGAAGAAATAGAAGAAAATCAAATAGAAAAAAATACGCAGCAGACACTGAAAGCGTTCTAACGAGGAATAAAACAGAGACGGAAAAAGAGATAAAAAAAAAATAAAGAAATAAAAATCAACAGACAAGCACCCACGAAGAGGATGGTCGTCGAATGGTTATGCCCTGGAATGAGGCCCACTGGTAGTCGCAGGCCTCGGATTCTTCACTGCAAGGTCATTCTCCTTGACGAGCACGAGTTGCTGCAAGACGTGTTGGTGAGTATAGTTATAAGTAACCATATAGCAAATTCACATACATGACGTTTTACACCTCAATGATAAATAAACAAAACAGGAATAGTGCACGTGCAGTAATACAGAGCTCAGGGATGGTTTTTTCGCTATGCAGTTTTATCTGCGCAGAAAAACGAGAGAATTTTATAAAATAAAATAAAATACACCCTCAAATAAAAAATAACATACGCAAAGAAAAAAACGAAAATAATATGCATAGGGAGTCGGCCGTGGAATGAATTGCGTTCCATTCATCAACGTTGCTGTTATGTTCAGGGTTTTGTAGATACTGGAAGATGAAAAAAAAAAAGAAACCATTAATGTATATATCGAGACTGGGATCGTTTTCTCTTTTCAAATTTCCTCGTCTCATTGGTGCGAGTGCTCATGAGCCTCTCACTTTACCTCCATCCAATATATACCAACCTTCAACCCATACCCTATGCTTATCATTCGCTCAGCCAGAGGGAAAATCAGCCGAGACTGAACCAAATGGACCTTTCGCAGGCGTTGGGGTATAAGGACGTATGGAAAAATTGAAATTACTTAATGGACTAGCATGTGTATACGTAAAAATAATTGCGCACGTATGCTTATATGAAGGTTATTTCCATTTTTTTTCGTAATTTGTTTTCATTGCATGCAGAAAAGAGAACTAAAAATTAATCCACATGTTTAATGCAAATGAAATAAATTCAGCTAATTATCATACGAAAAATTATGAGTTTTAATTATATCAAATCTCATTATCGACATAACATTCACTCGACATTGAGAATTAAATATTTTTGTACATAAATTTATATATGTACATAAAATATGTGCTTATGTACATGTGTGCAATTTAGCTCGGCGTTATGGCGTCTGGTGTGCTCTGTTATTAGAAGATACACGAAAATTATCGTTAGCCCATCAACCCTTTCTTTGCCCTCTTCGCTCGACGCCCTACTAATTCGCGCGCGTGAATTTTTTTGTCTTCTCATTTGCTTTTTTTTTCTTTTTCTTCTTTTTCTGGTACGTTCTCGGCGCGACCAGGGGGGGCGTTTTGTTACCGCGCGCCACAAGGCATCCGACGAATTCCCCAAGCTTCCCAATCCGCACGTGCCCATGGAACTGTATGTTTACTCGGCCGCACTTTTACTTCGTAAAAAAGTGATGAGTAGAAAAAAATGTTAATTACAATTGGTTTTGATTTTATTACAGAACCTTGGAAACTTTCATTTCTTTTTGGTTTTGTTAAGTTCAAGTTTTGTTAAGTCATATTGAAAAAAATAGTTTTTTCAAATGCCAGTGCGATCGTCAGTTGTAATAAAAATTATCATGAGAAAAATGTGGCCGGAACTTGAGCCAAACTGAATGGTATTTTCTTCAATTCAGATCGTGTTTTTCACCTGTAGTTTGATCTATACTCGAAATTTTCCATACTCAGCGTGAAACCTTATTTGTGTATTATCAGAAAAATAATTTTCGGGAGAGTAACAATCTAACATAAATCATCATTGAGGTCCTAACAAAAATATCCGAAAAAATGCTTCAGACAACTTTATGATAATCCATTCAAATATTACAGTAAAAAAAAAATATGATAAAATTAATGAGGATATAATGTCTGATTAAGTAGTCACATGAATGTCTAATTGCCGCTTCTGATCATACATTATCAGTATTTGTGCGAAAGGAAATTGAAACATCAATTTAAATCGATCAATTCTTTTCACTAAAAATGTTCACAAAACTTGCTGAACAAAATTGCAGCATAAAAATTGACAATCAGTGCCACATCTAAACAAAATCCGCCTGGTATTAGTCATGAAACATTTTCTCTTCACAATTCCTGAAACACTACATGAATAAACTAAAAAAAACAAAAAGATGTTTTCTTTTTCCCATAATCCAATGTAAATATATGTTAAAAAATGTGTAGAGAGTTCTTCATACAAATTTTCACAGCCATATAATTGTGTGCATTATAAGCACGAGAAACAGGAGGATAATGGTGGTTTAATGTAGCGCGTAACACGCGACATTAATTATCATGGGGACGAATTCAACTCGACTGTATAAAGTTATATTTATATGTAAAACGTTGCACATAGCAGCAGCTAGTTGGTACGATGCAAAAGGCATTGACAAACGATCTTCCATGCTATGCAATGTTGAATCTCCCGGAACGGGCCAATGCTGTGTATGTATGTAATGTAAACTTGTATTGAAATCGCTGCAACAGCATCTTGTTCTATACATACGTAACGAATGAGCCAATGAATTTTCACGCGAAACTCCAGGAGATAATACGATCCGATAAATGTTTATAAGTCTTTCCGGCGCAACTTGCTTATATATTATAGTTATATACATTTAATATATCTATAGAGATATGCATATATAACTATACGGGTATTACAAACTATTGGCGGATGATTTACGATATCGAGACAGATAGCGAGGCCATGTTCATCTTCAGAACGAGATTGCCAACACCATTGGCTATTGCGGATGTCCATGTATTTTTATTCACCATTTTTTTTTCTCTGTTTTCCATTATTGCATAATAACGTAGATAGTTTTCATCGGGTTAAGAATTCTTGTTATACTTCCTGGCAATAGTGGTCGTATTAATCAATTTCAGACGATATTTCAGGGGGGTGATTATAAAATATGTCGAACTATTTATATCTCAATTTTCACTTTGAGAAAAAATGGTATTGATTTGATAGATTTAATGCAGTTGAATTATGAGATAAATAATTTAAAATGAATGTCCATTTTTTAATTTCAATTTTTTTTTTTTCGTATTGATGTTAAATAGGATTTGAAAATAGATTGACTGGAGATATTTGCGAGGAAAATTGAACTGGAAATTTGTTTTGCCGAGTTGTACTGATGGTGAGAATCAAAATCAAGAAATTTCATTTCGACTGATTGAATTTTGTTGTTTTCTTCAAGACAAATGGAAATTGTTTGATGTTTGTTACCCTACATATAACTTTGAATTGGAAAGAACCCCTGACGTAAGTGCACGGAAAAGCAAACCTTTGAGATTATTGTTGTACCGAATTGTAAGGAAATGAATGAGAAAATGGAAAGCAATCAGAAAGCACTCAATCGAACATTTTTATCAATTTTTTATTAAAGAATATCGAAGGGTATAACAGCCATGAAATATTAAGTTGATGTGACTCTGCACAATCTTTGTTATCACAAGATATAAAAGTTTCAGATTCTCCAATTGGAGTAGAAAATTCTTAATCGTAGACAAGTACAGATCGTTTCAATATTTCGGGGTTCCAATTTCTGTTTTGTGTAAGGGTTCATATATTATATTTTTGGGAACTAAAGGTTCACATAACAAAGCATAAATGGTTGGATGATTACAGGATATTGAATGATTGATTCGATTCTAATATCATAAAAATTTATATATAAAAGTACTGGAGTGAAGCAGAATTTTTCTGAAATTTGCATTAGCATTCAACCACATAATTAAATTCAAAGAACGTCATAATGCCGAACTATATAAAATATTCTTCCGAACTTAATGATTATAATTAATTTTGCATAATAATTGTCAAAATATTATTATTAGACCTCAATAATAATTTCTTATAGTCATTAAAATTATTTTTTCTTTCATGAATGTAAAAAGCAAAAGCACTTTATCATCCAGTTCGGTGAAAGGAGTCGATCTAAATTTGCAGATCCCAAGAATATCATAAATAAATTAACGGCAGACCATTAAATATTTCAATACCTCAACATTACCATCAACTAACAACGAAATTATTCAAAAAATGTCGTATGTTTTTCAAGTTCAAGAATGAATTACTGATGTAATATCTGATAAATTTTTTTCCCATTCTGACAAATACAATCGAAGCAATTTTTTCAAACACCCACAAACATCCAGCACTGCGTGATAGAACTACTTTAAAAAACTATTGAAAATATAATAAGTATATAGAAGCAGGAAAGAAACAAAGAGACGAACGCGAGATGGAATATGTGTATGTATTGGAGGGGTAGTGGATTCCCACGACGTGGTCTCGTCGCTGGGGGCTGAAACGTAGCGAGAAATGGTTAAATAAACGGTTGCCCGTGCGCGTAAAGGAGGAATACACTCGGGCGAACGAATGAATGCCGCAGGGATAGGCCGTGGTCGATCCTTCTGACGCACGCGAGCCAAAGATGATTGCTTGCCTACCTGTATACCACCACCATCACCTATATAACCATCGGCATGTTAGAATATATCGCCGCGGGCCAAGTTAACTTGCCCATCACTCTTTTTTTCTCTTCACCTCACCCCGTATAGCGCCGCCGACGCCGCGCGCGCACTTTCATTATGTAGTGCCCCGCGAGCTGCTCTCGTTTATTTATCCGATCAACTTAACTCTTGCTTTTGACCTTGCGTGCGGCGTTTATACCTGCCCAGCCGCACGGTATACCACCCAGAGCTTTTGTCTCCTCACTTGAAAATTTCCATTAAATTCAGAAGAATTAATAAATAATTGAAGAATAGATAAAAGAAAAATTTGCAAGTGCTGTAATTCATCTTTTATTCCATCCTCCCTTATATTGATGCAAAACGCGATTGATGTGAGGGAAAATGTCGTTGGTATAAATTGGCATTCATCGAGAGACAAAGCAGAAGATGGAGAGACATGAAGCACATAGCGCTTTGGCATACCTTTACGTATTCCGGTACAAGGAGACACGTTTGCACGAGTCCGCGGACAAGCGTGACTCGCACCAATGTATATAACGAATATATGTATTGTTCCTTATTATTCATCCACCGTTTTGATATTCTGGAGGATTGTTGTCCATGCGTTCGCCAGGCATATTTTAAAGCGAAAAATATTTTTAACTTTATATCACAACTGTTATAAACGTGTTTATATATTCATATTATATTCATTGTCAATATATGCAAACAAAATCTTTGTTTCAACTTGTAGTAATGATATACGACCAATGAAAATCGTGTATTTTAGATGTGTAAGCAAATGAAAATATTCTAAGAGATATATATTTTTCAATATGGCATAATTTTCCATGGTGTTGGTGTTTTGTATATTCACGTAGATATATAATTTTCCGGTAGAGACTGTCATGTGACAGTTGTTAAACTCAAAAGAGGTTGTTGGGGAATTGGGATGCTAAAGACAACTAATTGCATTCCCATGTGAGTTGTGTTATCCTACTTCTTCTTTCATGGTCTGTTAAATTCACAAATTTACGTAAAATATATTCTTCACACATTTTCACGCATGGTAATACGATGTACTTGAGGAGTATTTTTATTATATCTTGGTAGAATATTTAAAACCTTGTGGATAAACTTTACATAAAAATCCCATTTACAAAAGGCAACGAAAAGCCATTTTATTCCAAAAGTATTTCGATTATTATTTTTTATGTATTCTTTTTTATATCCTCATATGCGTATTTTTTTATGGTTTGAAACAATAGGAAAATAAGATGTAAGCACACACAAAAAAAAAAGAAACCATTGTAAATTGAATTATTGGTTTATCTCTATTTTTTTTTTTCGATCGGAAATAAACTCGACTTCACATTCGGAATCAAATTCTCCTTCGCATCAATTTTACCAAACTGAACTTTCATTCATGCGATTCATAAAATTCCTATTGAATACTAAAATACAGAAATATCTTGAAGTTCAACTTAAATATTCTCATGTCGCTATGGCATCTGTTGTTTATCCACAACTAAATCTAATTTTCCAGTTGAACAGTTCGATAAAAATAATTCTGCATACAAAAATCATTGTGAAAATAGTGAGGATTAAATTCTCCAACATTTGACAAATCTCATTTTTTTAAATTATTTTTTCAAGCGTGAAATCATTTTGCATATATACATTTCCACTTACTGCTCTAATACATAAACTACTGTGTGCACTGACGTGTCATATACCCTCAATGCTTACACAAAAGTATAAGTACACAGTGTCGCATACAGTCACTGTGTAACGGTGCCTGGTGAGTGCAACAGGGTGGTAGTCGCGGGGGGTATATATAAGGAGAGGAAGGAATATAGTGAGAAGAGAAAAAAAGTGAAAACAATGTGTGCCACACGTTGAACGTGTTATTTCGCTGCGGTGTCGTAAACTTCAGAACGTCCTGTCATGCAACAGCATACCACACACCATTCTCGTATTTCATATCATCGCGTAAACAATGAAGAAAAAATAAACAACAATGAAAATAAAAATTTTACGTTTTTTTATTGCCTTAAACTATCCAACGACTCATACAAGTATCACATTTTTCGACTATAAAACATAAAATAAAACTGTGATCAATGTAAAAATTTAAGTTCAAGATGCGTATACAAGACGTGCGCGCGGTTTGTCTTTATAGCGCGTCGTCATCCATACAATAAACGTCGGAGTGCGCGAGCTCTCGCTTCAACCAAAACTTCTCTCTTGGGGGCTACTCCTGCTTACATCAACTTTTTTTTTTTCATATACCATGTTTGCTTCACGATCGACGCGTTGCCATTGACCCCGAAAGAAAGGAACAGAGTAAGAAGTACCTTTGGAGAGAGGTAAAAAAGAAATAAGTTATACAGAGAAGAAGAGGAGAAAGAAAAATAATAAACGGAAGAAAAAAAAGGGAAAATAAGAAATAAAAAACGTGGACAAAGTGCCGCGGGGAGAAAGGCATTCGGCCAGTCGAAACATTCGTCGAGGCAGACAAATATCGCCCGGGGGTTTACCGAAATTTGTGACTCTATTTCTCTCGATCTATAATATAACGGTAATAACAACGACGAATCAATCTATATCCAATATGACATGCACTCACAGTTCATCATGAAATTTTTCATTGCAAACTTTTTAAACAATACGACGTGTGATATTAAAATAAAATTGTAAGTGAGATTCGCGCCAATTGTGCAATACTTGCGTGACGACGAGACATTCCATCACTTCAATCGTCCTGCCAATTTTACCATGAATCATCTTCTCTGTTATATAGGCGTGTTGCATGACTGAAGGAATTCCAGTAACAAGCAACAATCCATGATGGAACAAAACGATCTCTAATTACTAAGTCCAACGAAGAATTGACTTCTTTCATTTCTTTCAACTTATTATCGCCGGTACACTTAAGACCGATTCGTTCATATATATTTCTTTACATAACCAATAATCGACCGCCCTTTATATATAGAAAATGCACGCATGTATATATACAAACGAGTTGGACTCGAGAACATCTCGAAGATTTTTTTTGTTCGCGTGTTACAAAGGTAGGTCTCGTAAATTTATTTTTTCTTTTTGCAGCGCTCGAAACGATTACCCTGCGTTGCATTGTGGTTGCGTTACTTGTTTAGACAAAAGGCACAAATGCGTAGGTATGTATTATGTATGTAGACACTATTCGTTGTTGTACCTGTGTATTGCAGGTTTTTATAGTGCACGCACCCACAGGGCGTCGTCCGCGCGCGTCAGTGTGCATGCATTGCAGGGGGAAAACAAATGGACGTCATGGACGTCTGACTTCAGTGGGAAACAGGAAACCACCGATTTTAATCTCGGCCACGGGTCTCCGTTCAGCTTCGCTGCGCTTTTGTATATGTATAATGTATATACGAGGGATGAATTTACAAATACGAATCCCACCTTCATGTATCATTATAATTGTCGAAAATGAATGTCTGTATGTGATTGGAGAAAGAGAGAATATTGGAATTCGGAATTGAGGATTGGAAGGAAGAAGTTTGGGATGAGTGATAAGTCTTTCATGTTTGTGTTGATTGATAATCAAACGATTTGTTATTAAAGTATTTTTTTATACACAGTTGGACTGATGTGTTGGAGTTTCGATAATGCAAGATATTTTATTCAAATATTTACATTCAATGGAATACTAAAAATGAAGAACAGATACAATTGAAACTGGTAACTGGAAAAAAAATTTGAAAGTTTTTTATTCTTCGAGAATAACAGATGAAACAAATTGAGAATATTTGAATGAATATAAGAACGCTGTGCATGTAACTCCTGATTGAATAATGTCATGTTTATTGCAATTCAAAACTGATTCTATCGTGAATTAATATCTCAAATTGATTTGATAGAATGTCTCGCTCTACTCGCAAAAAAATCATTGGAAAATGACAAAAACGTAGTCACGTCGGTGCCTGCACATATTGGCGCCGTTTTTACAATTGTCTCGCTTTTTTTTAGTTATATTATTCGACATTTTCAAATTAAGATAAGAATTTTATATCTTTGCATTGGTTTGCCACATATAATTAGGAATTTTGTCTTTGCAATTTCGTCGAATTCGTTTCCCACATAAATTTAATATTTCTATGAGGAGTGTAAATGAAATGTTCGGCGCAACTACCTGCATTGTAAATGAATTCTTTATCTTCAATCTGATATTTTATATAGTGCAATTATTTTGAAATGAGATCCGAAACGGAGAACATTGTTATCTTGAACCAGGTCTCAGTTTCAACTTGAATTAAAAATAATATTTTCTTATCATAGGGATATTCAGAAAGGATTTCCAGAAGTGAGAATGTAAAATTTGTCAATGAAAAAAGAATGCAAAGATTGATGTGAATTTTATTAATTCAATTCTGTTTTTTCTTTTACATTTTGCAGAGTTCTAACTTGGGACAGGAACTGCTTGATCGTGTGTTCCGGCACCTTAATTTATTGGAGACTGCTTATTTCGGTTTGCGGTATTTGGACCATGAGAATCAAACGGTAAGCAGTTTAATTAAAATTTATCCTTATATTTATTTCCTTCGAATGATTTGTGTAATATTCGAATCAAACAACGTTTTTAGTTGTCGATGGAATCACTAAGGAAGTGATACGTCGATAAAGTAATATGACAATGTCATCCGATAAGTTTATGAATGTTTTATAGCACGGACAAAAATTCTGTCATTTCATTAAAAATTCATCTCTGAATTCACTAATTTAGAAGTAAATCAATTATTTCTGATCATATTCCTCACCTAACTCGTTAAAGAACTACCAAAAACATAATGAAAAAGGATGAAGGCTTAAATTTGCTTCGTTTTTCGATTATAACAAATTCATAATAATCACCTTTTGTTGGAAACTTCGAATCAAATATTTCATTCATAATGGACGCATGTTCATCTGGAGAACAAAGTTTTCTCGTTAAATTGACGCTGAATCTATGAATGTATATATAAACATATGTATATATATGACATTGCGATTGCCTTATCCCAATAGCAGACAAACTCAAATTGAATTCACCCTTTCAAATTAATTCCCATGATCGTAAGTCCTCACCAGCTTACGCTGTACCCTGATAACTTCGCATTGCTCTCATAACCGCCCACTACGCTTCTTCCACATCGCTGGGGGAACTGTTTCCATACATCCGGGGTGGAGATGATCGGGCAATAGGAAACTTTGGACTCGCGTAATTTCCGTTTCATTGGTATTGGCAATGTTTCCACAATATTCAAAACATATTTCATACGATAAGATTGATAAATTGATTTCAATTTATGATTAAGTGTTTGTTTGTTTATAATAATCAAATTTTTTTTGTCACAGCAATGGCTGGATCCAAGCAAAAAAATTGGCAAACAACTCAAAGTGCGTAAAGGTGAACAGACGTCAGACACACATACACTTTATTTCGGCGTTAAATTTTACGCTGCTGACCCGTGCAAGCTCATTGAGGAAATTACAAGGTGAGGATGAAATTCATTGTGTATCTGAGTAACTGTTTTTTTTTGTCATAGACAATCCGGTTAGCCGCATAGTTATTTATAGAGATATATATTGAGTGATGTTGTTCATTCCCAAAGTATCCACTGCAATAATCTTCTAACTTTCAAAATTCGACCACTACGGACTCACCCATCTCAATGGGGGACTCCCGAAGTTGTTTCTACACCCAGCAATTAACGGAACGCACCAATTACCTGAAACGAAAAGAAGAAAAAAAAAATGAAGATAAATTATAGAGTATCCGTCAGAGTTCGTGGCTCTGAATTCATCGCTTCCAGGTCTGTGTCCGTAAGCGACTCGCGAATTACACCCCGCGTGCGATATACATGCATACACATACATATATATTGTATATTACCTTGGGAGCTGAAATCGCGCCACCAAATTGCAGAGAAGTCCTCGCAGTGATCCAAATATTTCGGGGGCTGCATAACAGTCCAATCGATTCATGATCGGTTGCAAGAATTTATCTTCCGTGGGAAAAATTCCAATTCCATTTTCTCTTTTTATTTTTATATCATGTCGATTAATTCATCATATAATGCGTAAACAAACAAAAACTTCAATATTTATTTATGTTTTAATGAATAACGAGTTATAATTTTACAATTTATCAAAGAAATTTTTCGTTTCATTACATCGTACCAATCATTGTGATTTCTATTTACAGATATCAATTTTTCCTTCAAATCAAACAGGACATTGTTCAAGGTAGATTACCTGTATCATTCGATCTCGCAGCTGAATTGGGCGCATATGTTGTTCAATGTGAGTAAAAAGTTTCATCATATTTTTCAATTATCAACAGCATATGAATGTGTGAGTATTAGTATTGCATAATATGCCCTCGAAGCCTTCATCTTTTTGAATGACATAATTGCTATGACCAAATGCACCAAGAAGAGTTTCACGCTCTGCGATTGTGCAATACCATATTCGTGCTATCACGTTTGATGACACTGGAATTGTAAGAACGAAAGAAAAGAAACGAGTGGAAAGGAAAGGAATGTCAGACAAAAGGAGTAAGGCTGTGGGAGGAAAGATGAAAGGTGTATACAAAAGATGAGAAAAAAGAACTGGAAAAGAATGTAATATCTCTGTAGCACTTCTGGTTACACTTATCAACCGCCAGATTCAAAGTCTCTTAGCAAATAGAGATATGGCAATGTTTGCGTCTCATCGCGTACTCATCAAAAGACATACTGAGTGAATGCGCTGTGTATGTCGTGTCATGTGCTATATATGAATTTCTGGACTACGATGGAGATTCACGTTTTCACTTACCCACTCGCAATCCACATAGTGGACCTGGAATTGCGCGCGCGTTTGCACATCAATGTAAGTCAGATAAATGGAAAATACGTGTACAATTTCATGTGCAGCAGTAAGAGAGAGATTTTGTACGAATGGCAAAAGATAAGAGGTGATAGTATAGACTGAAGGAAAATTTGTGGTTGGTTTAAGAGAGCACCAAACAAAATTACCACAACCTAAAAGACGGTCTTTTATACAGATCAATAGTAGAGAATATCTCCGAAAAAACATTTTTTATGCCTGTAATGTTCTACTGGTGAGGAGGTTACTTTAATGAAAGTGTTGGTTTCATTTTCTAAATGCTTTCACTATTTATTCATGACGTTATCGGAACAAAGTCATTCTTTTGGTAATAGATAATGTAAAAAGATATATATTGTAATGACATCGTTCAATCTACTTCTCAAATGATTATTTTCAGACGACCGTTATTTTCCCATGCAATTCTCTGAGATCTTAGTCAATCCGTATCACCATTCGAAGATAACCCGACGTTTCAAGAGATAACGGTGAATGGAGTTAGTTCCAACCCCTCTATCAATAACTGAAGCGAAATCAGAGGACCTTGTCAACGTACATGTTTATATACAGTTGTCAAGCATTAACGCTATGTAAAATTTTTAATGAATGTTCCGCACTCATATTAATGACGATGTAGATATTTTTTTGAAAAATATATGTTATGAGTGAATGAATTTATGAGTGCGTTTACAGAATATTCAAGATGTTGTATTTTATATAGTTAACAGTGTGGGCAAACCCACCATTAAAGCTACAACCTCCAGTGGTATTAAAGTACCTCAGACGTAGTTCAAGTCTACATTCATCAATGTCAGTCATTTAATTATCAACAACATATGGAATTATTCTTGAGTTAAGATTATTCTTGGTGTATATATGTGTATATATCCATGCGCATATGCGGCTATTCTTTTATTTATAATGAAGTACTTTGGTTTGAAATAGAAGCTCAGTACTGGAATGAGTATGTAAGTGGATATCCAATCGTTGAGATGTTCTCTAGTAACTCCACGTTAGTTGATCCACCGTTTTTCATTCTAGTTCATTACTCGTTTGTAATACGAGTGTTGTTTGATGCAATACATTCTTATCCTCTTCGATGAATCGTCAGCGAACGCGTGTTACGCCGATTGCTCACCGTTAATCGCCACATGTTATTTGCGGTAACGAGCAATTTATAGAATTTATTGCCACTTTCTTATGAACGGGTGAATGATATATTTGACTAAAAAGAGAAATCGATCTCTTGATAATGACCCTTGAATACCACTAAATTTGACCGTATTTATTTGTGTTTTTTTTTCTTCTTTTTTTTCAGCGGAACTCGGTGATTATGATCCTAGAAGGCATTCACTCGGTTATGTTACGGAGTTTCGTTTTCTTGCTAATCAGACGTCGGAGCTGGAAGCTAGAATTGTCGAGTTGCACAAAACATTGGTGTGAGTAGCCCCACTTTTATTTATCCTATATATCATTGGTCTATTTTATTTTATCGAATGATGAATAACATTGAATATTTGTATATTCATATAGTGGACAACTTCCTTCAGCTGCTGAACTTAATTATTTGGATAAAGTGAAGTGGTTGGAGATGTATGGTGTGGATTTACACCCAGTCTTGGTAAATAGAGAAAGAAACGATCTATATTATCGTTATCCAATAATACAAAGAAATTTTATAAATGTGACTTTGTTGAAGGGTGAGGACAATGTTGAATATTTCTTGGGTTTAACACCAAGTGGAATAATATTACTACGAAATAAAACCAAAGTGGGCAATTATTATTGGCCACGCATAAACAAAATATATTACAAGGTATATTCGATGTAACAATAATATCTCGATCCGAAATTAAAGATAAAAAAAGTTTCGAAATATAATCTGTTAATTTCCAGGGGAGATATTTCATGCTCCGCGTCAGTGAGAAAAATTCTGAGGAACGAACACACGGATTTGAAACTCCTTCGCGTGGTGCGTGTCGACATCTTTGGAAGTGTTGCCAAGAGCATCAAGCATTCTTCAGGTTAATGGCAACTGGGCCACCGCCACTCAGCCCATACTCGCGTTTTCGATCTTACAGTCCTCCTAACACAGAAAAACATCAACAAGGTTCTATTCGTCGCAACCCACCACCATTTCAACGTGCACCAAGCCGAAGAGCTCAACGACGAGTAGTGGAGGGACAGGAAATGGCCGGCCCATTTATTGAAACGCCTGCGGCAGAGAGAAATACAACTGCTCATTCTGTAACTCACAACTCATCTGTCAGAAACGTGAATAATTCCAGTCCTAGAAGTACCCGAAGTGCTCCATGGACTCAGACACATCCTCGGGGTCTCTATACCTCCTCAAGTCCGCGATCTGTACGATCAGCTGGTACAGCTCCTGCAGTAAGTTGCGAAAGTGGCCTGATAATATGTTTGGGAATTCTCATCATTCTTGTCATATATTTTCCCATTTATATTGTAGTTATTGAATCGACTCCAACGACGCAGTAGCTCTGTTGAGAGTCAAAGCTCCGGTGATAGCCACAGTCGTAGTGGTCATCGTAGGAGAAGTCACAGTCATAGTCATCGTAGACACAGTCGGCATTCCGACTGTGAGTCTGAACTATCGCGCGGTTCCGACAGTCGATCAGGTCATCGAAAACATCGACGGAAGCACAGAAGTTCTCGCAACTCGCGGTATTGAAAGATTCCCTTTCATTTTCATTGAACGTTTACAAACATGCAATTGTTTCTATTATTAACTGAATGATTTCACAGTCACGAGTTGGTTGATTCTGAACCACAGTGGAAGGAAGCTCAAAAGCGAAAAGCCGAAGGAGTCCAAAGAGCGGTGGTAAATACCCAATAGATATTTAGCAATAATTAATAATATATGGAGTGGTAACAGAAGAATGAATGAACTAATAATTTCAGGTGAGTCATACAGAGCCTAGAAGAAGACACCGAAGTAGACATCGAAGTCCATCCCAGAAATTACCACACGAGCTCAGGAAGTATGTCGAAATAATTACAATTGCACAGAATAGAAAGTAATGAATTAAAATGAAAACTTTACAGGCATTTGGAATTTGGACTCATTGATACTACAGGAATGAGTGAACAACAACGTCGAGAAATAGCCTATACTGTTGTGAAAACGCCGGGTATACCGCAAGGTCTTCCACCACCTAGCAATTTGCGCTTAAATGACTTGGATGTTTCGTCACCACCTAGGTACGATGATCTCAAGAAGACATCAACGCACTTCAACCATTCTCCTATAGAGGATGAAACGGGATCTGTAGTGATTGTTTGATTCATGATTCTATTCATTGCCTACGTATTGTGCATGAAATGGTGTTTCATTATTTTTTTTTTGTTTTATTAATTTATTTTGAGCATGTAAATTATTATTTACTTGATAAGCATGCGCCCCTATTTATTTGAAGCATGAGTACTATAATAAAATCACTGATTAACAAGCTTGTCGCACCTGTGTATTTATTTCCTGCGCAAGTGCACTCTGTTGGCTGGTGGTAATACCACAGAGATCACATCTGAGATACAAAATAAATCATTTGGGTATTTGTCGATTCAACTGACTGTTATGTGTTGTGATTCATGTGCAAACTATAAAAACGGAAGATTATGCTAAAGATTCGATTTCAGAACAATTGGAACGCTCGACAAAAGGGATAAACGTAATCGTCATAGTCGCGAAGGGAATTATGATATGCCCACATCAAGACCTACAGGATTCGAACCTCCGTGTCCCACAGCTAGGAGCAACTACAATCAATGGAGGGACTATGACTATTCTGTTCGTAACTGCAGAATCCTAACGGGCAGCAATGCTGATAGCGGATTGGGCGAAAGTACGCCTCAAGATTTTTCAAGCTGTTGCTCAAGCTCTGCTGACAGTACAAGAGCAAGTCGAATGGTATGTTTCATTTGTTTGGTTTGTTATTTCGTACTACATTGGCCAAATATCAATCATCTTTGCTTTCTTCATCGTATATGCTTTGATTATTCTAATTATCGGATTGATAGATTATTATGGCAGGAGTCCTAATATATTTTAGATATGGTAATTGCTTTAGATTTATCTGAATTTCTCTTTCATCTTCGATTCATCGAAATAAATGAACGGGATATTCAAATATTTCAGACTTTGAACTAACGCAGTATTGTAGTGACATTATTTAATTTGGTGTAGACGCAAATACAATTAGCGGGAGCGGGACGCTTCGATTTGTCTGCCAATCAAGAAATCTCCTCGCCTATTGACGCTACTCTGGACGCAGTTCTTCAACCAATAATATCGTGAGTTTCAATTTCCTGTCAATTGCATGTCGAATTATCAAAATATTTGCTTATATTCAGTTTCTTGTCTCCTATCTCTAGTGGAATATATGACCGAAATGAATTTTATTCTATTGTTTCAGAACCCTAACCCGGCGGCCCAAGCATCCACCGAAGTGAAAATGAAGATACTGTCCAGCTGGTATTAAATGATGTGCAATTAAAACTTTTTGTACATTCGTTTGAACTTAGGATGCATGTATCAAATAAATATTAACAATCCTCCTAGTCAAAGGATCAATAAAATAAAAAAACTCTTATCCTAATTAAAATAAAAGAAATTTTATTCAAAAAAATGCGAACCTAAGATTGTTATTCAAATTACGTATCCTTCGATGCCATATGCCTCATAAGATTACCAATAAATTTCTCCATTTTCTTCAGATCTTGTGCTATCTCTGTTTTATATTGCAATACCTGTGAAAACATGGTGAATACAAATGTCATGAAAATCTTTTAATCGATTTCCCATACATAACAATAAAATCATAAAACCGATGCTTACCGTTCGATTGTCTGTAAGTTTCAAGCATAGAACACCTTTATTGTGGCAATATTTCATCGAATAGCGGGCCTATAAACAATATATAAGAAAAAATTCATTCATCATAATTTTTTATTAACAATTCGAATGTATTTAAAAATAATCCTACCTTCAACGGATCCTGAAGGTATAACCTCTCTGCACCCTCTTCAAATTCTTCCCATGAGTTGACGTATGTCATTTTCACAATTGAAAAATAATTGTTATGATGAGAATTTTTAATCTACTTGTAACATGAACTTTTTTAACAATGAATTATGTCTCAATTCAATCGATAAAAAGTAATTGTGAAGTTTGCCTCCATACGAACACAATTTGGATATCTGTCTGTCGTGCTGCCTGCTGCCACTTAAGTTTACGTGGATGAGCTTGAGAACTTTGTATGATTCCCATTTCATCAGAATGCCGAACAGCGCATGAAAATGTTGATAAATGAAAGAAGTCGTTCATGTGGCGCTCTGTCGACGTTCGATATCACTTCTCGAAAATGTTTGCATGGCCCGCCATATTTAAAAGTCTCATAAACAGGAATTCAGAATTGTTTTTCGATTATTATTCAAAATCGTATTGTTGCATTTTATTCTGACCCATCGAGATTCTTGCGGCCAGCCGGGATGGAGAATAAAACATTTGGAATTATTCCAGAGTAATTTCGATGAGCACAAATAGCCCCCAAGAAGAATCCGAAAAATTTTTATCAATTCCTGTACACTGAAATATTTTCCCAAAAATTGTCTTACCATCCTAGTATGATAATACAGTTAAAATGCTAAATATCCCCAATGTTCCTATCATTCTCTATGTATCGAGAATAGCTTCGAAATATTATTCTCTGTACTATTAAAACTGACCTAAATTTCTACATACCATGTGCACGTCATTAAAGATAACATATTAAGTCCATATAATTCCAAATGGATCGATTGACTAATTCGATGTTAACATGGCTTCAATGAATTCCAAATTATTCAATTTTTCAAGTGAACACTTCTTATGCAACATCGAATAGACGTTATTTATATATTTTTCTTCGCTCATAACGAACATGTCTAAAGGATCAGAACACTCATAATGGCACACTCTGCAGGTGGAAACATACACCTATGCACCTTCTGTTGGTTAATGAAGATGAAGATGAAAAACACTTTCACATACACATGTAATGGACACTAATGTACATACATATGCCGTGTGACTTTTTCCTAACGCTAAAAAGTGTATCATTCGAATTTTTAGTTAAACACCTGACACAATAAAACTCGTGTCGTTCCATCATTTTGTTTCTATTCTATTCCTCAGTAAAGAACACTTTAGTTCACATGCATACTCATATTTATATGTATAAATACAGTGTATGTTGTACATATATTTGATGAATGAGGTTAAGTAACCAAAATAAAAGAAACAAAGGCTTTGTATAAATGAAACTGGCAACACTGCTATAAATGGTCTCTGAGTGGTATCACAGTCATTGTGATTTGCAGTCATCTGCAGTTGTCCGCAGTGTGTACGTCTATTTGCATGTTCATACCCACAAGTATACATATATATACATCTACACATTCTTACTTTGTGTCACGACAGTGCAAAAAAAAATTACGTATACTTGTTCGTACTTATCATATATAATGAATAAATATGCACTTGATGACTTTGACAAACCGAACGCGAGCAGTTAAAATGAATTTTAATTATTATTGAGAAGAAGTTATTTGTGCTCCGTTGTTATTACATTGTTAATTCATAAGAAATTGATTGTTTATATCAATTGTAATTGTAGGTGATATTATTAGTGAATTTGTAATTCGATTATAATGGCTGATTTCGATGCAATTTATGAGGAAGAAGAAGAGAATGAACAAAATTCTGAAGAACATTATGTGACGATAGTTCCAGATCCTATTATTGTGCGTGGGGCTGGAAATATGACAGTGTGAGTTCATTATTATCTTGATAAATTTTCATCCCTTTCTTTCGTGTACATGCATGTATACTCTTAAACGTGGTATGAAGGTCTTTCACCTTATCTCGAATGAATGAATATGACTAAGAGTTTGTCATTGATGAAAGATATTTTTGTTGCATAGTTAGTTTTTTTTTCTTCTTTCATTCATTATCTTTTTTGGGTGAAGACAGGTTACTTATATCAATGAAAGATATTCTTCATACTGAGTGTAAGAGCATATCATTCTTGAATTGAATATTAATCAAATGATAAAGAATGACATGTATTTCTCAATCATTTTTCTTATCTATATAGATTTGGTTTGAGCAATCGATTTGAAGCAGACTTTCCTAATGGATTAGTATCGCGAGTAGCACCCGAAGAATTTAAAGCTACAGTAATGCGAGTCAACAGTGTTTTGAAGAAAACTCTACCTGTTAATGTTAAATGGCTGTTTTGCGGTTGCGTTTGTTGTTGTTGTACATTGGGGTGTTCATTGTGGCCAGTTATCTGTCTCAGTAAACGAGTAAGTTGAATTATGGAATAATATGAATAGAGGAACAAATCAATCAATTATATTGATGTACATGAAGAACAAAACAAAAATGCGTTGTTGTTCTAGACTCAGCATTCATTGAATAAGTTGCTTGAATGGGAAAATAGCCGACTGTATCACAAACTTGGATTGCATTGGAGGCTTACTAAACAGAGATGTGATAGTTCGTCGATGATGGAATACGTATGTATAATATTAATTGGGCAAATATTATTTGGAAGTTGAATGATAATAGAACTTTTCATAATTCAGGTTCTTCTTGTCGAATTTATTCCGAAAATACCGATATACAAACCAGACTAAAAGAAAGAAGAGAGATTGGTGTAAATAATACGAATTTGAGTATAACAGTACGAGTTTATAAGGAAGTCATAAATGTGTTTCAAGTTAATGCTTTCGACAAAAAACTTTTCCTTGTGAATGATATTTTTGTAAATATAGTAAATAAGAATATTACGGTGCTTTAGTGTTGAATTGATATACAGTGATCGATGTCAAGTGATAAAATTTTGAATATGTGTGGATAAACACAAAACGTAAATCTAAATTCACGACTTTCATGTTCCGTTTTACAATCGTGAAATTCTCTACACGTGATAATATATGAAAGGAGATGAACGAGAAAATTTTTTTTTTTAAAATGACGAATCATAAAACCTTTTTATTTCTTGGCAACATTTTAAAATTTCAGCAATGAATTGATGTAAATATTCAATGATAATCCCTGCATTATTGTGTCATAACAGTAGACTCATATTCATATATCAATTATTGATAAAATATTTGCGTTCCTGATATTAACCTTTCAAGTCCGTCCAATGCCATATTAAATTTAAAAATGTTAATATGCCAATTAATTCCCAACACGTTACCCGTTATTTTTATTGCGATAGATATATTTAATATTTAATGATTTTCTATCATCACTCTGTTCGAATTTTTCGGGCTTGAATGGTTAAAGTAATGAAATATTACTGAAATGTCCTAGAAAATGATGGCAACACCATGTGATTATATATTATTTACAGTTGTTCTGTACTAATAGCACTGTTGATGATATAGAAAAAGAGTGAAACCTCATTGGCTGTGGCCAAAAGTGCTGTAAATAGATGCGCAATTTAATTACTTATCACGTGCGCTTACAGGATCATCAATATACATTTGATTATTGTTACACATCGGTTTTCCTCATTGCTACGATTAAATGCGTCTGTGACCGCCCAATTTGGCCCGATAAATTTATCATCAAATTTTCTTTGTATGAGCATGCAGTGATTGATATTAAAGAAGATTCGTACTCTTTTTCTTTCTGTTCGAGTACTGTGATGAGAATAAAGACTAGAATTAAATTTCGGTATTGAACTGCCTCTCAAACAGCGAATAACTTTTTTTCGATTAAATTACGATTTTAAATATGAAATTGGAACATATTTAAAAATTTCGTAAATGTTCACAAAGTGTGGCCATATTACGTTGATAACAGCAGAGATATCCTGTTAGTGCAACCACACAACATTTTTCATAGTATAGCGTGATAGAACAAATTTGTTGCCTTGATATAATTAAAATTATGAAATTACAATTACCGTTGTAAAATTATATTTATGTTAATCAATACGTTTATTATGAAAAGATAGCTTAAGTACTAATCCTGATTCAATTTCATTTGCTGGATCATACGACGAACGTTACATGAAGATGCTAATGGCAAAAAAGAAAATAATATCGACTGTTTGTCGAAAGAATTTAGCAATCTATGGTTATATCAACATTTCTTGGATGATTATTCATATTGTAGTAGATATATTGCAAAACAATATATGAACGTGGTGTCGACGTGTGCCTTTCGCTCATGGATATTTCTGGAGTTAATAAATGTCGGTACATTTATATGTACACATACATAAATATACATCCGCAGACATGAATGTATATTGGTCAACTCCTGCAAATATGTACATAATGCGCATCGTTGTTTTATTATATTTGCAAAGCTTAAACTCGTACTCGTAGATCATGATAAAAAGGACATCATATCATTAGGAGTGAATCCATTGCCCAAAATTTTCAAGATCAGCTTGCGCATTGAAGGAATCGTTTAGAACGACAACATGTGTCATAAAAAGAAAATAATAAAAAAAAAGAAAGAAAATTCATTCAGACTGTTTTTCTTTCATGGCCTTTTCTCCATTCCCTAGAACATTAGTAGTACCATTGCATTTGTTCATACCTACATTTTATTAAGACTGAAAAAACAATAACTGAGGCGTAGCAGTTTACTGCCACTACGTGGAAATGACTGCACTACTAAATTTTCATTCACCGTCAAGTATTAATACACTTATAAAGATCCCGCTTGTTTATAATATATGTGTATGTGTATTTGTATATACAGGCCAAGTCTGCAAGCCGTCATCAGCATTATCTGCTATGAATTTCTATTTGCCAAGAATAATTCTATGTTATGATAATTGAACACAGGTGTCTTAGCAGCTTCTAACGGGTAGAAGTCATCTCTATGGTAGTTGGGATGCAACACGGCAGTCACTCATCATACGTTCTGCGTCGTTATCTTTTTTTTTACTTTTTCATTTGATTCCTAGATCTTTTATTTCATTGTTCACGTACGTTTCGTCGTTATTAATCAATGAAAAATATAATTTAAATTATCAGTGAATGTGTTGATGTAATTAATATTATTAAAGATATCGGAACAAGCGAATGGATCAAGCCTGGGCTAAAATTTTGTCCTATTGCGAACATCAGATATAAATAAAGAATCAAACATTCATGCTACTGATGGCTGGGAATGATCTAGCAGTGAATGAAACCTTCTTCAGGTGAGTTTGAACGAATAGCACAATACTGGTGATTCAAGATTTAAAAGCTGATTGAAATGTATCTATAGTGAAGAGACTGAGTGTTTGTTACCATTGGAAGTGTTGGATTTCATACATGATTTCAATCGTCCCGATCTGGAATTAGTATGGCCTTGCCAAGTGCGAAGCTATTGGATTAATATACAACCATTTGTTGGACTTGTTCGTATTCTACTAGCTTATGTCACACCCTTTATCATAATTCTCGGTGAGTACATATACATGGGACATTTCCTAGTTGATTTTCTTCAAATTTAATACGATTTGATACGTTGGACAGGCGTAACATTAAATGTCGTTTCATTTGGAATGCTGAGTACATTGGTCGTCTGTGACTCGGGGTTGTCATTATATCTGAGAGCACTTGCGATATCGGATAATGGTGCGTTGATTTTCAATTACGCTGTTGGTGTCGCAAGATCTTACTCCTCATATGTCAATGCTCTATTTATGGTAATTCAATTTTTCTTCACTCATTATAAAAACATCTGGCGGAAATATATACACGTATGATGATCAATTGTTTATGTATGTGGCTCTGCAGAACAGCAGATTTTTATGTCGTACAAATTCAGTATCTATGGAATTTTTTCAAATAACATCCACGTGGTTGGTTGTATCGTTGACCTGGGCACGTGTGTGTGCTGTCATATTTCCTCTGCAAACACGTCATAAAGATCATAATCGTTTGGCCGCAATAACAATCGTCATAATAACATGCACGAGTTTTGTTGTTTCACTTACTAAATTATACTCTGGAGGTAATCCCAAAACAAAAGATAATGTTGTCCACAGTTAATTCAATGAGCTAATTACATGTTGATAAACCCATTAGGATATGAGTCGGATAGTGTATTTGAATACGTACCTTGTCAAAAAATCGTGACACCATGGGGAAGTGCAATGTATGTTTACATTGCCTTTTCTACATGGCTTCCTTCACTTTTCATATTTCTCGGTAATGTATTACTTATTATCCACATGAGAAAATCGGACGTCATCCGTATACAATTAACACGTAAGTATTAGGATTATATATTGCTAAATATTCCTTAATTCATATTAATGATGCACTGTATTGTTCATAGGTACAGTTCATAATCATTCAAACTCTACAAGTAGAACAAGTCGAACATTATTCGCTGTATCAATTGTATATTTAATTTTACTACTACCAATTGGCATTGTCGAAACTTTAGAACTGTATTGGGATGTAATTTTGATTAAGTATCCGTCTGAATTACCTGAAGAGAATGGAGAGTATATAAGTTGGTAAGAAATTTAAAGAAACAAATTGGTTGATGTCGACTTTTGATTTCGAATATCAATTATGTATTAATATTATTTTTTTTTATCGATATATTTTAAGGCTCCAGGAAAAAATGTTATTGAAATGGTGTCGAGGATTTTTCTTCCATGTATATCATTGGAACTTTGCGATTAATTTTTTTTTATATTATTTGACCGGACGGAAGTTCAGAGACTGTGTAATTAATGCATTCAAAAATGGAAAGAAATCATTAAGCAGGAGTAACATCGCACAGTGGAGTTTATGCTGTAAAGTCTCGCGAAATTTATTGCCAGTGCGGCCATCGAATATTTTATTGATAAGAGTCATCGCAATCAGTGAACAGAACATGTGCAATCACGTTGAATCACGAAATATCGATAGAAATCACAATGTCAATAAATCAATTTTCATCTGATACTTGCGTAATTATTACATATAGTAAAAATAATTGAATGCATTTTCATCATCTTCGATCATTGTATATTAATGGAATAATATATATGTTTATCACATTCTACATCAATATATAGTATAAGATTATGAATTTTTGTTTGTAAATATACATATAATATCAATATAAGATTAATTTTTTCGGGGCTCTTTCTTCTTTATGATTCAGTCCCATTTTGGTCCCAATATTATGCATTGTTAAAAATTTTTGAAAGTATAAACATTTTGTTGCCAATTCCCTGCTCACACATTCAATTATAAAAAATTGAAAACTCGGAATACTTTCTACGATAATGACATGTACAACTTAATATTTCCAAGTGAGAGTGTATTTACAAAATATTCCTCTCGGCAAAATCACTTTCACAATTTTTTATAAGTTATTATACGCAATAATACAACTTTACATTAAATCTACCTAAAGTTTCGGAACACAGAAGCTTCATTTTTTCTTCTCAATTTCATCAGCCAAGAAGCAAAATCCTTCTTTTTCCTTTCCTCGTTCCGAATATTAAAAAATAAACAAAATATACATGATTAATACCTGCGACATCGCCACAAAAAGTGATGTATAGTAGTCAATGTTTTTACCGGTTCAAAAGCAGAACGCGTTTCTGAGGCTGAAAATTTCAATGAGCATTCACCAATATTTATTTTGCACTAAACCACTCTCATATATATACAGAATTGCTGCTAAATCAATCACACAAGCCGGTAAGTCCACTACTTAAAGCGTACGATCAATAATTATATATGAACGCGAGAATTTATATCTTACTGGGAGGAAAAAAAATTTCGATATGCGCTCGAGAGTTATACTAAAAATAGTTTCGACTTTTTTTCGTATAGCAGCTGATGCTGACGTTAATACTTTCATGAACGTTGAATATTCGATAATTCTCGGTGAACAATAAGTCTGTTGCATAAACTGGAAGTTCTATTTCTTTTATTGTTAAGGAATCACAATTGAGCCATATATGCATTTGGTTTGGTACTCTTCTCCTTTCTGAATAAATATTCGGAATTCCATTTGTGCTGTGTGGTAATCGTAAGCCACAGTATTTGATAGGTCACCCTCTTTCATAATGTTTCGCATTAAATATGAAAAATAAATATGTATACATGTGTATACATATGTTGTTTTCGAATCACATGATTTCGAAGTACTTTCTTCTCTTATGAGATATCCAAATGTAAAAACCGAACTTTCTTCGCTACATCTTACACATTTATGAGAAATTTACGAGTAGTTGGGTAAATTATGAGGCACTCGATCAACATAGTTTGCTGGAAACTGACCTTTTTTTCCATCACATTCACCGTAGAGCCAATCGTTTGAGATCTTTGATAAAACTGTAACCCTAGCGCCGTCCTGGAATAAATACAATCATTCGGGATTGGATTCAAAATAAAAAATGAGATATTTTATATTTTTTTAGAGGATAATTTTTCTACCTGGAATGGAAGATCTTCCCATGTTTCACCATTGAATGTGTATAAAGCATTGACAACATTTGTTGTAACGCCATTTAATGGTACTGTGATATCAATAAAATTGGCTGGAAAAATCCCAGACCGGTCACCTATTTGGCCTTGCAACCAATCATCACTGACTTTATTTTTCAACATAACAATATCACCTTGTTTCAACGAAAGATCACCTGGTTGGGATGCTTCAAAATCATATAAAGCAATCCCCTGTGGTTCATTTCCTGTTGTTGCCTAAATTATAAAGATTATCTCAATACAAATATCATTTATCAAAGAGTCGTCGGTATGTAGCATACAAAATAAATATTTACATGTGGAGATTTTTTGCCCGCCGAATATTCTGACGTAGGAGGTGCTGGTGGTGGAATAGATGGCATGGGGGGAGATGAGTTAGTTCGTTGATATGAATTGCTCGAGGATGTTGAAGACCATGTTGATGAAACGTCCTCAAATACTGTAGAGCTAGCATAAACTCCAAAATTTTTCGAAGCTGGAGTAATATTGAAATTTGGCACAGTAGGCGCCAAACTCGTGTGATGAATTTTCGGTGCTGGTGGTTTTGGTGGCCGCGCACGGATTATTGTCGGCATGTTTGAACCATTATTCGTTGATGGTGGGGGGAAACTTTGCGTCGGCCCGCTGTTATATGCGAAGAAATTGGCATCACCAACGCGTTTGGTATCTGTATTTTGATTGGCGCTCAAAACCGGCGAAAATGGATCGAGATTCGTTGTCCCTTTCCACGGATCATTTTGCGTTGCATTCATACGTTTAGATAAACTACCGAAGAAATCGAAATCATCTTCGAAGGCACTTTCGGTTTGAGATGTATTACCACTGCTAGTGAACAGTGATGGATTTGAATTTCCATCACTGCCAAAGCTGTCAACACTAACGCCATCACTACTAGATCTCGTTGTAAAAGTGGGCGATCCAGGTGGACTCAGATCAATTAATGAAACGGTTCCATCTAATAAATTGTGTGATTGTGTGGGTTGTGCTGTTTGAGTACGATTGCCTGAATAGGCGACGTTTATTTGCTGCTGTTTCGATGATTTTATTCCAAACAAATTAGTGAGAAGTTCCGTTGGTCTTGTCTGCAATTGATGAAAAAAACAAAACAAAAATAAAAACAATGATGTCAATCCATTTAAATTATAGATATATCAAAACGTCTGATCGAGGAAACAATAAAAGATCTTACGGGCTTTTTCGGTTTTTCATTCTGATGTGGTATATTATCCCTTCGAAATCGTGGTGGAGGCGGTCTTGGAGGTGGTTTCTTTTTCTGATTAGGCTGTTGTGTAGTCAAAGTTTTGTAAGGATCACTGAAGCAAAAATTTCGAAAGTTATAATTAAAATAATAACTGAAAGCTGTCTGAAAAAAAATACGAATCAATAACTTTATAGAATCTATTTCATAATATTACTTGTTGCTCCACCCATTACGTTGATTAATAGCACTTCCGGGTGGACGTGGTGCTGTTCTGGTTGGAATTGGCATTTCTGCAATCAGATATACAACATATAATTGGACAGGAAATCAGTAAAATGCACTTACAATGTTAGATGGACAAATGCAAGTATATGAATGCCTGACACTGAGCTACACTGACTGTCACATATTCACGCGCATATACACAATATACAACGCCTCTCTCTATATGTTACTGTGACGCATTTGGTAATTGCGTTGTCAACTGACAATATCAGTAATTTATAAACAACATGCCATACAAAAACATTTACAATAAAAATAATCGCGAACAATACGCCCACTGTGATCAATTTATTTATTTAGAAATATCTTCGTATCTCATTGCTCTTGCCTTACTCCAATTTGCCAAACTGTACTTTATGATCTGATGATACAATACGTTGCTATTTAAGTATGGGCTAAATTTGTTTTCGCCTGACATTTGCATAGAAGTTTATCATCTATTTATCAATTGGCCTTCTTTCTTTTCATTTATTTAATCCGCAAGTATTGTAAGACATACCACTCTGCCGTGATCGCATTCCTCGAATCATCTTTGCTTGTATACTTTCGCTTTTGTGCGCACGACCGTTAAAACATCACATCACCGTTTTGATATCATTAGTACGAATGCTGGCGAGACTTTTAAATTCATGTAGGGGAGCTGCAAATGTAAATCCTCTCACCTGTCCGTGTGTATGCAGCCATTTTCTCTGTGTTTGAAAGCGGAAACTTTAGCGCTACTTTACAAATCTTGTTGATACTGCAGCTTTTTTACTTTATCGGTGGTTATTTTAAGCGGCGCTGTAGCCGCGATCGCGATGTGATGGCGGTCTGTGGAAAATTTATTTTCTTGGTGGATAGATCATTTTTTTTTCTTATGGAAAGTTAATTTTTAACTTCGTTTGCAATGATGAAGATTTGATTTGGATGAATTGTGATTTATTCTTAGTGTGAGAAGAATGAATTGAAATATTGGGACAATAGAAATGTTCTCTGATAGTGTGATTTTGTCTGCAATTCATAAATTTATTTGAATGCTTTTGCTAATTCCACAAGTATTGCAACTCTGATGAATTGGATTTGGACACTCTTTAATGTTTAACCAATTTTATCATTCAATTTGTCACACCTTCCCTACTAGTCCTCAACTATTGTCGTATATTATATTGGAATTGGAACAACAATTAGCGATTTGATTGTTATTTTATTTCTCAAATTCACTATAATCCTACGACTTGATCTTCATATATAACGCATATTTTCAAATCCAAATAGTGTACAATGCGCAGCCGCCAATAATTGTACCGCCATTTTGGTCAGTTAAAGAGCGCGCGTGTGGCGCTGCGATCACCCAATTATCATCGTTAGACTTTTCTCAAGGCTCACCACTTTCAACTTGCATGTTAGGTTACTTGCACTGACCTATTGGCGCGAGAGAACACGCAAACGTGAGACCGAGGTGTATCTAAAAACTTTTCTTTTACGAGCATAACTTTGCTTTTTGGCAGTTTTTTTTCAATTGCGCACCCGGTCAAATAATAAATCGTATCAAGATGTTTTGGGGTAAGTGAATTTATATTTATTTTATTATTTTTATTTTTCTAAAGGTAAATTCATTTTCGTAACCGCTGAGTGTGCCGGTATGTGTTCGAGAATGGCGTCGCCATGTGGTTATGGAAATAATTTCGATTTATTGTACAACGACAATAAGCAGTTGTATTTTCGTAACAATGATGATCCAATAATTAATCACATTTTATTCTATTTTTATTTGTTAAGGATTGATTATGGAACCGAATAAACGGTACACGCAAATCGTCGAAAAAGCATTCCACGTGTCGATGGCGACTCTGGATGTTACAACTGCAGGTAAAATATGATTTTTCAGCTTCGGATCTTCACATTGATTCGATATGCGTTGAACAATGTTGAGAATGATCGTCGCTTTTTTTTTAGTATGTACATTCTTTATTTATATTGTTTCATTGTCGTGTTTTCAGACGACGAAATTGTACAGGTCATGCTGTGCTACGACAATCGTAATTATTTACTGTGCAATTTGAAAAAAGGTTCACCTTGGCAGAATTCACTTGATTTGAATTTCAAAGAAGGCACAAAAATTGCATTCACCTCAAACGGACGTGGACATGTACATTTGACTGGTTACCTCTTAGATGACGATGAATTAGATGATTATGATGAAGTGGAAGAAGAAGAAGAAGATGGGGACGAAGAGGAAGAAGAAGTGGAAGATGTACCACAATTAGTTTCAAAACAGGGTAAACGTAAAGCTCAGAAGTCACCACCTGAAATCAAATCAACAAAACGATTGAAAGCTCTTTTGGACAGTATAGAAGCATCAGATGAGAATTCTGATGACGATGAAGATGAAGATGATTCAGATGCGGAAGCTGAAGATGCAAGCTTAGAAGTTGAAGATGATGATTCTGAGGAGGATGATGAAAATTCGGAAGAAGAGGAGGAGGAAGAAGATAGTGATGAAGATGAAGAAGATGAAGTAGAAGATATCAAACCCCAGCCGAAAAAAAATAAGCAACAAGTACAGCAGAAACAGCAACCACAACAACAACCGAAACAAAAAAATCAAAAAGACCAAAAAGTACAAAATAATCTCACGAATGGTAAAGATGCGAAAGCAAAGCCAGTTGATAAGAAAGCAGAACAGACATCAATGAATAATTCGCAAGCTCAGAAAAAGAAAGTTCTTGCTGGCGGTATACTAATTGAAGATATCAAAGTTGGCAATGGAGCGCCCGCCAAGCAAGGCAAATTCGTTTCAGTTTATTATGTTGGAAAATTGAAAAATGGTAAAAAATTCGATTCCACAACAAATGGAGATGGCTTCAAATTCCGTCTTGGCAAAGGTGAAGTCATCAAAGGATGGGATATCGGAGTTCAAGGCATGAAAGTCGGCGGAAAACGGCGAATCACGATACCACCAGCTATGGCGTATGTATATTCTCTCTTCGAAGAACAAAATATCGATTCTCTCTCTGAAAATTTTCCGAAACAATTTAACATAATCCTCTTACTTGTTTCTTTCAGATATGGCGCTAAAGGTTCCCCACCTGTGATTCCTGGTAATAGTACTTTGACGTTTGAGGTGGAACTGAAGAATGTTCATTGAAATTTAGAATAGCTTTTTTAATACAAGTATTGATAATTAATGACTATCTGTGGCATGGGGCACCTCATGCCTTCTTTGTATATCCAACATTCCTTCCCGTTTGATATGTGCCATCAATATGAATTTTTTTCTGTGTCGTATGCATTTCTACATTATCGATCATTTTCATCGTGAATCGAAGTAAAAAATAAGATCATGTACAAGAAATGTGACGTAAAGAATTAAAGGAGTAAGAACATTGATATAGATATTTTATATCATAAATTCATTATATTTCTACATATTATTGCAGTATTCTTTCTTACCGATTTTACTCTACTATCAACACGAAATAAAATACGCTACAGTTAACCAAATCGAATCTGTACATTCTTTGGATACTATAAGAATCAAGAGAATTTATCTACGTGTCCTCAAATTAGATTCTACAAAATTCTCAACACAATACGAAGATACTTAAATCGGAATAAAGTTGAATCCTACCAATAAAGTTAGTTCATCAAAAGAAGAAGAAGAAGAACAGAAAGTAAATATAATTTAGCAACAATAAAATATTGAACGGTGAATATACAACGAGCATTTGTCATTTTATTTCAAGTCGTAAAATTAATTGACTGATCTCAATAGTGATGATTGAAACCACTTAACAAATATTTACATTCGAACTAGTAAATGTCTAGCAACGGTATATCAAAGACACCTGGATGCAGGCTCTAGTTTGAAACAACCCGTGCTGACTCAGAATAATACGAATATAATTCAAACAAATTAATATAAACACACATGATTGATTAGTTGTGACAAGAAGTAAATAGAAAGATATAAATGATGAGGAAGTTAATCCCGAAATTAATCCAGACGAGAGAGTCGCATTGGAGCTCTTATTAAAACCGCAATCGATCAATCGATTGATCCTCTGCTTCATATTGTCATATTTTTCACGTAACAACGTGAATCATGGAGAAAGTACATTAGATTATGGGTATTCATTGGAAAGTCGTACGAATATCATTGTCAATTAATCGATTGTACTCTATTATTTTCTTTTCTTCCACATCAATTCATCATTTCACTTATAAAATGCAGATAATCCCCCAATTGTCCACTAAAGAGTAGTATTTCTGATTATCTTCCGATTGTAATTTATTTATTCGATAAGATATTGTCATTATTTCCTTCTCCAGTTGCGTATGGAGAGATTTGTACGTTTTGAAGAGCACTTGATATGCATAACATCTTTCATTCCAACATTGAAACTACGAATACATCTTTTTCATGGTGTTCATTTGAATTTTCAGTATCATTCTCGTTATAACAGTATAAATTACATCCATCTTAAATTGACATATGAAAAGGATTCAAAATTATGATGAAATAAATTTGCTCGACGTTGGCTAGGCATAAGCATTGATGCGATCTATACGGTGAATATATCTGTATGTCTCATGTTTTTGAGAAGAAAAGGATATTCATTAGTCACAACAATCTTTTAGTTGTCACGTTTGGTGCAATATCTTCACCCAATTATGGTTAAAGTGTCACAAACATCGACTTTAATTGGTCATGAAAGAGAGTAAAACGAAAATTGCAGAAACCAACGTGCAAGTTATTGCTGTAGAGGTATAATCGCGTTTTGCATCTCTTCCATGTCATGTTAAATTGCTCATACTTAAGATTCTCGATTACACTATGATGAAATCATAGAAATATTTGAAGATCGTATGGTGTAAGATAAAGCAGTTTGAATATATTTGAGCTATATATTCCTGAGTTGCAACACAGCCAATTAGATACTGCACATTTGAATATACTCCAACGAATGATATACATACGTCAATTTTATGGAAAGTAACATTCAAGTGTGGTCTATACAATGCGAGATATTGTTTTGAGAAGAAAAAATCTGACCTAAAGATACACTCATAGTCATATCTTAATATGTAATGAAAGAATAAAAATAATGAAGATGACATACATATCCAGTTATATGATTTGGTCATAGATAAGTGGGCGGCTCTAAATCTGTTGTGAAATAGTGAAGAATTATTCATCGATACTAGATTTACGATTTCTTTATGACACATCTACTTGTGATGAAAACTTATTACGTCATTGGTTCTTGAATTCGGAGAATCTTAAAAAAAGAAGGAAATTTCCATTGCCGAATCAATAAAAATACTTAGAATTCGGTGATAATGCGTGATGAAGCTCATTCACATAATTTTAGTGTACCATGTCATCAAAAAATTCCCATAAAACTGAACAAGAATATTCGTTCAGTCTTTGATCATTATCAATTCATTATTGAATGAATCGATCTCCACTGAATATTATATTAGCAAAGTAACCATAGAATATTATCTATATGAGTCGGTGAATGGGATTTTCCAAGAAGTGACGAATCAGCATAAAAAACGAATCATTGCGACAAATACAAGAAATTGGATTAAGGAACTATTCTAATCTGATAAGCAGTTTATTGTTCATTATTCAAACATTTATTTTCCACCAGTGAAAGAAATTTGGCAATAATTATGGTTGGCGACTTGGGCGTAACAAGAACTTTATTAGCTAGTTTTCCATGGAGAATTATAACGTAGTGAATAATGAATATTACTTTTCTCCATAATTTCCATATTTATAGAGGTTCATTGATATTTAGTTCTGCAATGATGGTTAAATTCCATTATGTTTAGATAATCTCAATAATGTATTACAGATAATTTTGACTAATTACATTCACTTCAAAAATAAATGGATGTTGATAGTCGTTGGCGTAGTCCAGAAGCTTTTTTTAAAGTGAATGGAGAAGTCAGGGCAGCCTTTACTCATACAAGTGGATCACAATATTTGGAGCAATAATTAATCGCTAATGTATGAATCATTGATCCACCTTCATAAAAATAATCGATGCATCTAGATTCAGAGTCATAAAATTCTAAGAAATAATTCTTCGACTCTCTTTCCATCTCGTACAAAATTCCATTCTTATTCTGCAACATTTTAAAAGTTGACATGGGCAGGTAAAAAATGTTAAGTATTTAACTTTGCAACACACGTACGTCTCACGGACTCACATCCACCTCATAAATTTTGGAATTCACGAAATATAACGTTCCACATGAAAGCCGAAAAATTTCAAGGAGAATTGTGTGCCGCTTCGATTCAATCATTTTATTGCTTCATGAATGTCACCAACTTTTGGAAATGACGAACAATTTTTTAATATATTATTTATGGGGATCGATAAAGTGTTCAATGATTTTATTGCCTGTATCAAATCTTTGCATGGTTGCGCTCCCAGTTGTCACACATCTAAATATACCAACCGAATTATCAATCAAGTTGAGTTATTTTATATATTCTCGGCATTTGTGTGAATCGAACTGGTCACAGCAGTAACTTCTGAACTTCATTTCATCATGAAATCGACCTCAACTATTCCCCATGAATTGAGCAATAAACAAACAATAATTCGGCTGTATCAGAATTTTGATGTTTTTCTGTAATTTCGTTACTTGGTCATGGCAATGCCGTCAAAGCCACGAAACAAATTCGGCATTGATAAACCACTCATCGATGCAATCGCTGTAAAAATCATTCGAAGACTCCAACTTTCATAATGCACAGACTGCTATCCCGACATAGGTAATTGAATCCCATTCTTCATTATAACATCGCATCTATCATTATATATCATTGATCCAGCATGAATCAATCATCGGGTGATGGTTTTGCGTATTGAAAATGTTGCCGAACAAAAAGTCCACATGGTCCGTGGCCCAACACTCTTTCATCTTCATATCCCAAGAATGAACTAAACAGATTAATCAGTTGGCACTTTAACAATACCTCTATTGAGAAGTGTTAACGTAATAACAATCGAATCTATCGATATGAATTGCATTATCACAATCATATCAGCACTTATCTGGCCTTATTTTTGCGATTGCCTATCGGGAATCGGCAACTGTATTCTTACCACACGTTGCCATTGCATTAAGAGCGTCAGTTAATTGAACAGAACCCATTCGACAACGTCGCCATGCAATCGAATTCCAACGAGGTAGCGTCTCGATACGACACGACCAAGGACGCATACAATGTTGACGCGATCAATGAAATGTCAGCAACTAATAACTGCAGAAGCTCACGCGGTTATTACAACATGCATTCGTGAAAAGTGTGGTTTATCACAAATCCAGTCAGCTATTTGATACATTGCTGTTTAATAATTACATGAGTAAGGAAAACATTATTTATAATTGAGCATAATCTAGAAAAAGTGAGTGTTGCGCAACAATCAGTTATCTTCATCGAATTCATTTGTTTTGTCCTTTCTGCTTACGGTAGTGTATTATAGTTGAGCTTGTATAAAGAATCAATGGCAGCGAATATGCAATAGTGGATTATATAATGGAAAATTGAATCATATCTTTACATTTAGAGCTGGAGAGAGGACGAGGGCTCCAGCTGCAAACATGAATTATCTGATTGACATACATACTCATTGAAACTGTTGTGGATCTGATAATTATGAATGAATAATTGCGAACTTTTCAGAGATCTTTGATTCCAGGATTTCGGTATTAGCCAATGTCATTTGGGATTGTTGTCATCGTACAGTAGTATAGTTCATTCAGTTTGAGCGAATGCGTTTATAGTCTCATGATTCAGCTACTGTTTTTGAAGAGTTAAGATAGAATTAATAATAATATGCACCAAACGTTTTTTATATTATCACTTTGTTGCAAGTTGTATTCCTAATGATACGATCAATGCAAAATTCAATTATATGATTAATGTGCCGCCAAATTTTGTTTTTGATAATGCTAATTCGACCGGACATCCCCTGATTTCACTTGAATTGGTTGTCTTCTGGCAGAATATCTGAAACGGGTCAACAAATAAATTAATAGTAATTATTCATGTGTTATCAGTAACGTGGTACGTCTATATGCATATAAATACTCGAGTGTTGCTTCTTCATTTTAGTTTGGCTCAGCAGTCAGATAAGTACACATTTAAATTATTGTATTTATATGATTGCTTGCTATATCAACGCTCAAAATGAATCATTGTAAGTTCCCGAATATTTTCATGGTCGTTCAGATAAATTCATGATATTTTCTACAAATATTTCAGGGCTTTTCTTACTTAGTGGCCTAATTATGGCTTCACCGATTCATGGTGCATCTCCAGAATATACTTCGCTGGCATTAGAAGCAGTCACATCCAGTGTGAACAATTTCGGTACAAGATTCATCGAGGTATTTTTTATTTCCATGCTTTTTTCAATATTAAAGTTGAGTATTATGTAACTTCATGTGAATATTATTTACAGGCTGTATCAAAAGAAGTAATAGGTAATTACATTAGTTCGTCATTCAGTGTTGATGTGGTGTTGTCTATGGCAGCATATGGTGCTGATGGTGATACTAAATCAGAACTACAACAATCTTTACTTTTGTCTGACGAAACTCTTACGAAAATTGGATTCAGAGCTCTCATCGATTCTCTCAATGTAAGTTAGTACGTCATTCAGCATGAATGCACTTTGTGATTGATGATCCATCCAATTACACAGGACTTTGAAGGAGTTGAGTTGGATGTAGCCAATAAATTATTCACCGGTATCGGATTTCCAATCAAAGATGAGTTCTTGGAGATAATGAGAAAATATTTTAAATCAGAGGTAGAGAGCTTAGACCTCTCGAATCCCGACAGTGCTGCAGCAAAGATAAATGATTGGGCAGCTGCAAACACAAATAATCTTATTAAAAAGATCGTAGAACCTGGTGAGGGGATTTATTACTTTATTTATCAAAATATTTATTCATGAAGAGAGAAACCCGATGATAATGACCATTATCAGTTTAATTTAATGTAGAAATTGATTCAACGACTTGAATAATTGTTAGATGACCTTGGCGACAACTCAGCGCTGATTTTAGCCAACGCCATTTACTTCAAAGGAACATGGGCTGACCAATTTGACCCAGACTCAACTCATCTTCAGCCTTTCCACATTAATGATACCACAAGCAAAGATGTTGAAATGATGTATCGTGAAGGCTCTTATAATTGGGGTGAGATAGAAGACATTGATGCCAAATACATTGAACTGCCATATAAGGTATATATATGAGAGATATAATTATTGATTGCATTCTTGATTTGTATATCGAATTCCAACAGAACAAGAATATCAGTATGTACGTGTTTCTGCCGAATAAAATTGGAGGACTAGCAAATATGGAGAACAATTTACACAAAGTAAATTTGGCACAGTTGAATAGAACTGAATCAAAAGTAGAATTGTACTTGCCGAAGTTCAAAGTTGAGACTAAATTGGATCTCGAATCTATTTTGATCAAGGTTATCATCGCATGTACTGGATATTGTTATCATTTTTCATGCATATGATATCAATCCTAATAATTTGTTTGTGCCTTTGCAGCTAGGTATTTCCAATATATTCGAGGGTTCTGCTAATTTCCGAAGAATAACTGATGAAGTGTCACTAAAAGTAGGCAAAGTTGTTCAAAAAGCTTTCATTGAAGTAAACGAAATAGGTACTGAAGCAGCTGCTGTAACAGGTGAGTTTACGGAAAGTAAAAGATGAATTCATTTTTTTTTTCTTTCATGTATACGTTACAGAACTGGGTAAACTATATTTAATTCAGTTATGAATAGTTTTTTCAGTGTTTCCACCACAAGAAAATACATAATTATATAATTGAATCATAATATTTTAACTTCAGGAGTCCAGAATTGATATGAATAATTTTTTTTCAATATATTGATAGCTTCTCCACCCTGTTCATAGATTATTAAACGTATTTTTCTTGTTCCATCACAGGAACAATTATCGAGACGACGTCAATCATATTGATGCCAAAATTTGTGGTTGATAAACCATTTGCATTTATGATTGCAATTAAAGACAGTGGAATGATTCAGATGTTCAATGGACGAATTACTGATCCATCATTAACAAATTAAACAATTGAAGTGTAACTTTGATTCGCATTTATTTTTAAAAAATGATTCATTGAAAATGAGGTCAGGAATTATTTCGTGATCTCAGAGCATTGATTATTTACTGAAAGATTATATTGAAAAATCTGTGACAACAAACAAGATCAACGCGTGTCAAACAGTATAATTACACAAGCAGCATGATTCATCGTAGAAATATTTTATGATTTGACATGCAGTAATTCATTGGGATATAACAATTGATAATAACATTGTATTAATAATTGAATGCACATCGGGAAGAATTACGAATAAATAATTAGGCTCCAATCGTTATAGATTCATTCGGGTTTTCCCATTCTTTTATGATATTTACTATTAGTCAACCAAACAACTAAAAAAAAATGTACGATAACTTAGTATTTCATATGGCCACGATAATCATATAATAAAAGATTAAATTGTGTTGATGCAGTGAAATTCTGTTTGTGTGGAGAAAAAAGGCGATAAGTCATTAAGTGGCGAGTTTAAATAGTCGAGCTGGCACTGGCGACGAGCACAATCGTCTTACAGACACTGCGCTCACTGTGTGGCATCCGCATTCCATATATAGTTCATACAGATATCGGCATACTGCGATGAATTCTCGTGAGTCATTACAATATTATTACAATAGTTAACGAATGAACGAACTAATTATTTTGCAATTATTAATATATTTATAGAATTAATTGTGCTTATGCTGAGCACAATCATTGTAGTTTGCAAACCTGGAGTTTCATCAGCAATGTCTATTGCAGATGAAAATGCAACATCTGAGATTAAGGATTCGGAAGCATTACGGACAGTGTCGTATGGACTCAATCAATTTGCAGCAAATTTTTATAAAGTAAGACGCAATTCATGTGATATGTCATTGTAGTTCCACGCCATATGTCAATGTGGAATAATTTCTTTTCAATTCAGGAAGTGGCAGATGATTCAGCAGAAAATCTCATTTGTTCACCAATCAGTGCTAGCATAGCATTATCAATGACAGCACAGGGTGCTGCTGGAAATACCGAGACTGAGATGCGTACAACCCTTCACCTACCAAACGATCGTGCTATGAGTTTAGGAGGTTTTCAATCACTCATCGACTCGCTTAACGTGAGTTTATTGTTTTTAATTTTACAACTTATTATCAGTGATAATTACTTAACAAATTGCGTTTTAGGCTGTTAAAGATGTGAAGCTGAGCGTAGCCAATAAAATATTTATAGATAACAGTCTCACGGTGAAACAAGACTTCAAAGACGTGGTCACTAATTACTTTAGATCTGAAGCACAAAATTTGAACTTTGGACATCGCCAAGAGGCTAGTGGAATCATTAACACTTGGTGTGAAGAAAAGACCAATAACCTCATCAAAGATGTTATTAAATCTGGTAAATTTTCTACTGCATTTTCGATTGAATCTTCCATCTGGTAAATTTTAATCGAAATTATTTCATTCTGTGGGTCGTTATTCTTACAGATGATCTCATAGACGCTTTAATGGTCCTGGTTAATGCAGTTTACTTCAAGGGGATTTGGAAAACAAAATTTAATCCAGATGCAACCATAAAAAAACCTTTTTATATCAGTGAAAATGCTACCGACAATGAGGTGCCTATGATGACGCAGCTAAACAAATTCAATTTTGGTGAACTTCCTGCACTTGATGCTGTATATATTGAACTTCCATACCAGGTATAATTCATATTAGGGTATGAAAAAATGAAAATCGTCCATTTTAAACAAAATTCATATTGGATTTTCGTTCATTCTAGTGTAAAACTGCAAATGAGTCTACCAGCATGTTTATCATACGTCCAAATGAAGTCGGAGGATTGAAGAAAGCTCAAGAGAATATTGATAAAATTGATTTCAAACAAATGCATGAACAGAAATCGCTGAGCAGGGTCCGATTGTCTTTACCAAAATTCAAGATCGAAAATACACTCGATCTGGAACCGATACTCAAGAAAATGGGGATCCCCACTATGTTTGAGAAATCCAATTTCAGTGGCATCTCTGAACATCCACTTACCGTTTCCAAAGTAATTCAGAAAGCTTTCATTGAGGTCAACGAAGAGGGCAGTGAAGCGGCAGCCGTTACAGGTAGATTTTCCTCATGTATAACAGTTATTTATTTTTTCATCTATTTAGAACTTCACGATTACTCAAATCTAAATGTTTGATTTTAGCAGTGATAGCTATGACAAGAACAGCGATGTATCTACAACCTGAACCAATCGTGTTGACAGTTGATCGACCATTTATTTACGCTATTTATCATCCACCAACGAATACGATTCTTTTCCAGGGTCATATTCGGAAATTACCTGTCTAATTTATCTCGAGACATGGAAATTCGTGGTGAAGATTATCTTCACGATGACTACTTTACGGAAAAGTTTTTAAAGTTTATAGAAACTAAAACCAACGTATTATGCTCGAATATACCTGTCCTATTTTATAATTCATGATATTGTTAATATTTCTGAAAAAATTGGAATTACTGTCAATGAATATACTGGATTAGCAAGGAATAAAAAGTCATCATCATTTGCCGGCGGTGAATTAAATCATATGTATCTTTCGCAGCTTCTATCGATGCTACCAGTTGATAGCCCGCGTGTCTGTTTGATCTCATCACTATAAGTGTGGTAAACCCTGAACGAACAGGTAGGACTTACACATGGGACACATCACCGCAGGTAGTAGTTGAAGATAGAGATATTTACTAAGGACCCAATTGCCCTGAAAATGACCTAAGGTCAGTCTTATTTTGTTTTTGACTGCCAAATTAGCAAGATATAATGATCACCAGTATTTATCAAGGAAAAAACAAGATAATAATTAGATGCCATTGAAAACAGGAACAATTTGTTTCTGGAGAAAATGCATATATAATCACTGAAAAAATTATTGTGATACGAATTATAATGAAGAAAAATCCAACTGAGAAAGTTGATGGTTGTAATAAAATATTGCTTTAGCAGATGTGAGACTAATAATCGAAAAGTGAAATCATTATTTAATTCAACCATTGTATTATTTCTAACGATTTGAAGGGTTTTGTTCTTATCTCGATCAACAGCGTGCATTTCAAAAGCGAGCGATGAAATTTGATCATACCCTAACGAGCAACAGTCTTTTTAGATTGGTGAAAGTGCCGTTATAGAGTCTCAATGATTTATAAAACTGGTAACCTTAATTTCGAACGAATAGATCAACTCAATACACAGTCCGTTGAACTTCCATTCACGGTAGATTGTTGTATAAGAAGGAAGTATTCTAACAGTTTGAAAAAGAATAACCCACACCATATGTATATCTGTAGAGCAGAGTATCAATTCTCAAGGTTCTATCAATACGTTTGTCATACTCATTGATCATTCAAGAGGATCAAAATTACATTGAGGCAGATTTTGACGTAATCAATTCTGCCAGTTTCATGATGCAGCGTAGGAACTTTGCGTGTAGTTACTAGAGTTCAAGATTGAATGCGTACTTGAAACCAGAAAGATGATTCAAACGGTTCTATTGTACAACAATAATTTTGTTCCCTGTTTTCATCAGCAGATTGATAAGAAAATTAGATATGTTCTTGATCTAACAGATGGATATGGAAGAGGCATTTAAGAATACTGCAAACTCTATAGAAATCAGTCATGTGTTATTATTTGAAGTGAGCAAAGTCGTCGTGACGACATCAATCCAGGTAAATGATAAAGGGAATGATGAATGAGCTGCATTCGTTAGTAAATCTACTGAATGTCTATGGAATTGTATCTGTGAATCTTATGATTCCGGATTCACCAAAACGATCATATGGTTTATTACACTTTTGAATCGGATATGCCCTCTTAACATTCTACCTTTCTCATGATTCTTTTGTTTAGATTCTTTATATTCTAGGTATTATATGTACACGCAATACCCATGTAGATGTCAGAGTACATTCTTATTAATGAGCTTCCCACCTGTGTAATTGTCGTGGAGTATATCGACATACAACTTCTTATTGTCCAAGTCACCAATCTTATGTGGAACTAAGAGCATAAAATACCAAATAATACTGTGTTTTCCATGGCCATTAATACACGCCTTAATTTGATGTGTTCGAAAGACCAAATTTCAATGTCCTAATTGAATTTTAGTCCTAATGATGACGTCTACCAGAATATGATCATAACCGGATTAATTGAAAGCTATACTGACTCATTGCTAGTCATGTGATTTTGTGACGGGATTTTAGAATGGCACTGATGGTGGGCGTTGTTTTCTACTACAAATCTGGCCGATCCTTCCACTCATATGCAATCGATTGAAACTACTGTGTAGTATGCAATACCGTAAATTTATTTGCAATGTCTGTTGCTGTAACTATGACGAAGCATTACAGCCAATGGTTGCTAACATTAGCGAATTTTTCCCGGAGTACAACAAGGTTGATGATAGAGAGTGTAACAAAGAAAAAGATGTAGGAATATTTTACACTGCGTAGATTTCGTGCAAAGAAAGAATTGACAATCTCATTTGTTTTCCTCTGAGCCTGCGCTTTTTTTATCTGTCGTATATCCTTGAGCTCAAGATGACACCGTCAAAGAAATTAATTCTGGTCTGTTTCTACCAGCTTATAACATAGTGATGAAGAATTGGAGTTCAATCGTTGATTGACATATTGAATACAATTATACGCATTATGAAACCGATGAAGTGCTGAAGTTGAATCATAATTTGTTTCATAATTCAATTCCAGGGTATCAAAGGCAGTTAGTCGTGTTTAACTAATAGTATTTCCACAGCCATTGCATCCCAAGTGAAACCAGGGCCCAGAACAACACTTGAACGTCAGTTTGATCAACAATACAAAACTCTGATTTTAGTTGAGTGATTGAAGATTATGTGGCAATCAACAGTTGATTCTGAAAATTGTATGAATGATATTATTGCACCATGTGAGTCTCCGTTTCGATTTTATAATAAATAGTACGGCTAGGCAATATATTTTGTCTCCAATGTTGTTAACATATTCACAGTATGCTCATCAACCACTGTAAATCATTGTGGATGTTATCGATGTCGCAACGAAACTCGTTATAATAAACGCTATTAATTTCAAAGGAATTTTTGACTGTACTCAATGTGAACCTTTCTAGATCAGTGACCCAATTACAAAGGATGTAACCACAATGAATAGAATGACTTTTACAATAGTTAGTTTCTCATCTTAATGCCCATTATGAACTTTCTCACATGTTATAATCTAACGGCAGTATATCAATAACTCGTCTCGTAAAATCATTATCTTGTGAGTTTCATCATTAAAACAATTGTGAATAGCGAGTAATGCTACCAGCATGTTTAGCATATTACTCGATGCAATCAAAGGAGTGAAAGCAATTAAGAACAATCTGGACAATATCAATTTCAAAAATCTCTATGGGAGACACAAGTCTAACAAGATCACGTTGCAGCTACACAAATTCCATATTGTCTGACGATTTGATCTTCGAGACATTCTACAGAAAATAATTATCAGTTCAACCGTTGGTAAACATTAATTTTGATTTTCGGATGACATTATTTCCATAGCTGAACATAAAAACAAATGTTCATCTCATCTGCGAATTTGTAAGCATTAATTAATATATCACTATAATTTAGAAAATTGTGAGACAACTTTTTCTAGAAGTCAATGATGAGCTGAGTGAAGCAGCGACAGTAACTATTAAGACCTTCACCACTTCACAAACTATATCACTGTCCTCAACTTTCATAAATCTGAATAATCCTATTTTGATGAATTTTTCATAATTTTCGAAATTAAATATTTGATTTCCTTCCATAAAGGTCAATCGAAATTGTCTTTATTTTTTCCAGTCAGATTATAGAATAAAAAGAAAGTACCTGCAAACTCACCACACCGAAACTTCAACCTTGTCTAGTTTTCTAATAAACATGAAAGCCTTTGTGATTTTGTAAAATTAATTCACATGGCATTGAATACTTGGCACATTGTACAACTAAACATTAACTTAAGATATCCAATTGCAAATGAATAACATTGAGATTCATTTCGAAACATGCGTTTATCAATCGTATAATTACACACAAAGTAATATTGTTGGAATGTGTGATTTCAATGATGTTTTATGGAATAACTTGGGATTCTTCACCTCTCATGCAATATACAGATTCATTACGTAAAAATTAATGACTGACATAAATATGAACAAGTAATTGTTTGTAATTGTTATTCAACTTTGGACGTTTTCGGTGACCTTTCCCATGCCATTGAGCAAACGCCATTTTCACATTTTTTAACTAACTGCGGTGGACCTTCCTCCACTGGATCCTTTCTCTTCATTCTCAATTGCCATAGTTTAATAACCAATGGCTGTATGAGAAATCTCCATAGAAGTAATAATATTGGAATAAAGACGCAAGGTACACACACCATAATTTAAACACTGAAAATTTCTGAAATTACAAATTTTTCATCTGTCAAATGATTTATAATCTGTCAATCATGCACAATTGAATTTTATAGGTTAAACATGGTACGGACTTACCCGTGGTGAATGGTTTCAGCACTCCAATCAACAATTCACTGTGCGCTAATGCACACCAATGTTCAATGTCGTGACGTGAATGCGCATGCGCACGCAAACTCGTATAAAATAATGGTTTGAAGTATCATTTAAACAGAGAAATTCGTTTTTCACATTTTATGAATTATAATATATTTTATAAATTGCTGGTGAGATATACAGGAATGCAAAGGATATGGTCACAGCCAATATATTGCTTTGCAAGGATCGCTTATGAACCTCGCACGTCTTATTTTATAATATAATAAGGTACCTTGAAATACGT